>VDFB02213231.1:0-26808 GCA_007258455.2 Sequoia sempervirens | reverse complement strand
CCTCATTCTTCTGTAACATGAGAGCAGCTATAGTATGCAACAAAGCAAATGAAAATATTTGAAAGGGTTTTGAAAAATCTGGAGACTTAAGGATAGGGGATTCCTTGATGGCCTTTTTGATTGATATGAAAGCTTCCAATGCATCTACAATCCATTCTATCTTTTGTCCCTTTCTTAACATATTTGATATGGGCTTAATAATTTCAACAAAATTAGGCACAAATCTCCTAACAAAATTGATCTGTCCAAAAAATGACTGGATGGCCTTGAAAGTTTTAGGAATAGGAACATTATCTATGGCTTCAACCCTCTCAGGATCTATTCTAATCCCCTCCTTTGACACAATATGTCCTAAGATTTTACCTTCTATGATTGAAAAATGACATTTTTTAGGGTTAAGACTAATACCATATTCTAGAGCTTTAATAAATACCTTTTCTAGATGTTCTACATGATCTTCAACCCTTTTTGAATAAGTAGTAAGGTCATCTTGATATACCACCATGATAGCATTAATCAAATCTGCAAATGCTACATCCATAGCTCTTTGAAAGGTGGCACCTGCATTTGTGAGACCGAATGACATTCTCACATAAACATACGTTCCCCATGGAGTTGTAAAGGATGTCTTGTACTACTCAGATTCTTTGAATTTGACGTAGTTGTAACCAAAGAACCCATCCATCATAGATAACAGCTCACAACCTGTTACTTTATGTAGTACAACTTCCATATTAGGTAGAGGATAATTATCCTTGAGAGATGCCACATTTAGATTTTTGAAGTCCACACATAATCTGATATCCCCGTTCTTCTTCCTCATAGGAACCAAGTTTGAAACCCATGTTCAATGCTTGATTGGTTTGATAATACCTCCATCTCTAAGATTTGTCAATTCCTCCTACATTTTTGGTTCCAATGTTGGGTTGATAGGTCTTTGCCTCTGCCTAAATGGCTTTGCATCTAGTTTCAACGGGATTTCATGTTGAAATAAATATTCCCTATATGCTTTGAGATCTTCATAAGACCATGCAAACACATGTTTATATTTTCTCAATAATGCAATCAACATTCTTCAAATTGTCGGGCTTATTTTCTTTCCAATGTATACCTTTTTTGGTGCCAATTCAGTCCCTAAATTGACCTCTTCAATATCCTCCATCTTGACTGGTGTTTGCTTCATGAGGGACCGATCATTTCCATCATATACCCTTTCCAATGCTACTAGCCCTTTGGGAAGATTATTAGTTTTAAGCTATAAGACCTCTTTCCTGAATACTGTCTGCTTTCCGTCCACTTCTTCAACAAAGGCATTGAAATCAACTTCTTGAGCTTCATATTGATCTATACAGTGAAGAAATTTCAAGAGGTCAATATCATCATTAAAAACCTGTGAACTGTATATATTATCAGGCTCAATGGGTCTTGCTTTGAACTCAATTTGAGACACTCCAGCCAATGTGATGTCATCTCTTCTTAGTGCTACATTGGCTAAAAATTCTTCCATTATATTCTTCGACCTATCAATCCACTCAATTGAGAAAGTATCAAACAATTCAATTGTGTCCCATACAAATTTCCTGTATTGCTTTAGCCTCTTATGTTTTGCTGCATATTTTGATTTAACTTGAGAAACAACTAGCTCAGAATCCCCTAGAACAGCTAGCAGCTTGATCTTATGTTTTATAGCCATATTCAAACTTGTTAATAAAGCTTCGTACTCTGCTATATTGTTCGTGCATTCAAATGCTAGCAAAAATGAATATTTAAATGTAACTCCTTCAGGTGAAACAAATACTATTCCTGCTCGATTACTTTCTTGGCTAGATGCTCCATCAAAGTACATTTTCCACACACCATTGCAGTTTTGTGCAACATGCTTTTCAATTGGATCAGCATTGACTAATTCTGGCTGGGTTGGTTCTATCTTAAAATTTCCAAGATCCACATCACAAAAACAATTGACTTTATCTTGAGGTACACGATCTACAATTGGGTTCATCCTTGGCTCCCTATACAACTTAACTTCTTGACCGTTCAATGGAATTGTTGCATAAGATAGATCGAATTGGATGTTTCCCCCAATAGTTGATGTCCACTGTCTTCATAGAAGCATTCCAAACTAAGGAGTATCAATTACAGTTATATCTATATTGTAGGCTGCCTGAGTATAAGTAGCTAGTTTGACTTCAACATTTTTCATAACACCTACTACTGGAACATTCCTACTATCCATTGCACAGGACTTCCCTTCATTAGTATCTACCCACATACCAAGTTGTTTCATCACTCCAACTGGCATAATGTTGATAGTAGCACCAGAGTCTATCATGCAATTCATTAACAGTTTGTTATTTATAAGTAACGCAGTGAAAAAAGGATCAATTTGTGGGGAACTTACCATTACATCATTTAAGCACACTTCAGGGTCACTTACTTTCTCTTGCTTATTAATTGTTTTAGTGGACATCTTCCTTTCAGAATTTATATGTTTTTAATTTCCACTTTTTATCAACTAAACAACACTGTCCCTATATTCCTTAATTTTCATCATCTCAAGTAGTGGAATAGACATTTTTACTTGAGATAGAGCCTAAGTGAAGTCAAAAGAGGAACCTTCCACCTTAATCATTTTCTTTTTCTCCAATGTTTCTCCTTTGTTCTCTTCCTTTCCTCTTTTACTTGATTGATTAGTCCTTTGCATTTCTTTGTGTAACTCTTTAACTTCCTCCTTTTGGACAAGCTTTTGTTTTTTTTTATCATGTTGTTTATTTTTTGTTTTCTTCAAAATTCCTTGTGTCACCTTTTGATCTTTTATAAATATTCCCCTAGGGACACCTTCCTTTTCATTCACTATCCTATTTCTTAACCAATACTTTCTCTTTTCTTCTTCAACTGTAGCAATGGTTAACCTCTTTATTTCTTCATCAATGGGTCTCCTTATATCACATTGAGTAGGCACCTCAATAGAGTATTGTTTTGCACAATCTTCTTCAGAATCAGAAAAAACCTGTTGTTCAACCATGTGGAAATTGCACCTTTGATTTGAAACATCGTACTGACAGCCTTCATCTTCTGAAGATGAATATTCCTCCTTAGCAAGGTGAAAGGTATTTGAGGTCAAGTACACTGTGTGATCCTCTCCATTGTTACTCACTAACATTCCTTCTTCCTACATTTCTTGGGCTACAAAATAGTGGTCTAGGGAATGTGGCCCATCACAACCTTCACACAAAAGATTATTATTGACCATATATGTTCCCTTCTTGCTTAATGGATCAGGTTTTTCCTTGTTCGTGGGTCTATCTATTACAGGTTTTCCATCCTTCCAACTTCTATTGTAGGCCATGTCATGTAACTGAGGCCTCTCATTTTTTTACATGTTCTCCTATTTGTACTGATAATTATTGGCATGTTGAGGAACCCTTGGATTGTCTCTCTTATTGATCATCCCAGCAGCTTTCCTATTGTTTTCAATGGTCAGTGCTATCTTTTGGGCTTCAACCAAATCTCTTGGAAACCTATTTCTTAGTTCATACCCTGTTTTTGGATCAAATGCATTCAAATAAATAATCAATGCTATAGAGTCTGGCAACTTTGATCTAGGTGGTATTTTATTTTGCAATTTGCTAAATCTCCGATTAAAATCATAAATTGACTCATTCTTATTTTTTTGAATCCGTACTAATTCATGTAAAGTAGCATCTAGTGCACATGGATTTCCATACTGTTCAAGAAATTAATCCTGAAATTCTTGGATAGAATCAATAGAAGCTGTTGGCAGGCCATTGAACCAATCCTTAGCTTCTTCGGTGAGTGACATCATGAATAACCACATATGTAAATATTCATATGCTCTATCCAAGTCCTAGATAAAAGCATTAAAATTCCTCAAATGTTCTTCAGCATTAATTGCACTGCTCCCTGTAAACTTACGAAGAAGACTCCTCCAACTGCTATCCATAAGGTAAGGGTATAATTGAAACCCTCTCAAATCAAATTGTTTGATCAAATTGTTGTATATTGCTGAGGGGGGGGGGGTTATGCACGTGTTGATAATGGTACATTGAATTATTGTATTGTGCATGAAGATATGGCACATATTGTTGACCATGAGGTGGTTGTAGATTTGTATGTTGTGATGCAATATACGGTGGATGGTTTGGTTTCTTGTATTGATTTATCATATGATTCTTAGGAGCCTTTGATGGGTCTAAAGGCCCTGTATTATCATTTCCCTAACTATGAGGTGGTATATACTTTGAAAAACCAACTGTCTGAGCATCAGTTTGGGCTTTCTGCAATTTCAAGTCTTGGATTTCTTTTATCATTTGGAACTTTTCTTGTTCAGCTTTCGCCCTTTCTACTTCTTGTTTATGAAACTTGAGTTGTGCTTCTACTTCCTGATGAGTTGAGAACTCATAGTTTTCTTGAGGAATTACATGATCAATAGGCTCACTTTGATTACCCTCCATTCTTTGATCATATTCCTGTTGACATTTGATTCATTCAACTTTGAATTTAGCATCAAACTCTTCCTGTTTCTGAGGATTATAAAAAAGATTTATTTGTTCTTCAGGGGTACAAGGTTTTGCACTTGAATTATCTCTCCATGTATCATAACAGTCATATGTCGCTTTGTCTTTGTTTGTTATGCACATGTCATCCTCTTTCTTCTTACCATTATCATCCTTATCACCCTTATGTGTCCACTTACTGTTACCAGCATGACCTCCCTTATATTGGGATCTTCTACCATTCATGTTGAATTAATGCAATATTCTTCTTCTCAGAGTCCCCACTCACTTTGTGAAAAGTGAGAAAAATGAAACTATTCTTGATTTTATCCCCCAGCAGAAACACCTTTTCAGAAACTTCTCAAATTATGAATTTTTCTTCAATGACTCTGTATGATGATCTTCATCTGGATATCCTGCAATAAGTTCCCCAACAGAGTTGCCAATTTTTTAGCTCTCAAAAATGAAGGAAAAATACCTCAAGAGGTTTCCAATCTCTTGAAATGTTTCAGGGTAATAGACAAGGCCAAATGATTTAGACCTTCTACTCTTCAAGTGCTGCCAGACCTAGGCAGGTGTACCTATAACAATGAAGTAGACTTGACCAATGTTTTTTTCCTAAAGCAATTTAACCACATTGGCAAATAGGAATGGATAAATGAGTTTTTATTTGGTATAAATTGTATAAGCAATATCAAGGAAAAAATCTAATATGTTCATATGAAAAATGAATGAAACTAAATAGTGGAATAGTAGAGACTAGTGCGTTATTGGGCGTACAGACTCAAATGAAAATTTTAAAAGAGTAACTTCTTTATGGCAGAGATTCAAATTGTTTGGCATATAGGTTTAAGTTTATAACTAGTATAAACATGCAAGGATGTGACTACTGAGTTCTTCTTAATGATCCAAATGAGATTCCTTAATTATTATGATTGACTAAAAGGATTTAATCTCTCCTTGAAAGAACCAATTAATTCAACCATACAGATACAACAAGTGTGCACTGATAAACTAAAAAATATCCTTAATATATCAGTTTAAACAATTAGAAAATATCAACCTTGGAGACAACTTCAACAATACTTTTAATTAACATAACAAACAACTCAACTAGAAAAATGTCACCAAATTAAATGAATTCAATTGAAATCTCCATCATTTTTTACATGCATCATAGTCTCAAAAGTATAACATTTTGATCTACTATATTTTGTGTCTCCCTCTGCTCTCAAAAAATGAGTATGTTTACATTAGTCATTTGAAAAGTTGCGTCCCTTCGTATTCAAATCTTGGGCAATTATTTCATTCAAGATTTTTCAATCGTTCACTAGACATCCACTATGACATCCTGCAGTCATATCGACGTTCTGAGTTTCCCCGAGAATTATTCCTTCAGTCTTAAGTGTATCACTACAATTCTCACCAATGATAACTTATCGCTGTGACTTTGGGGGTGGTCAGGACTTTCCTTTGACTACTTGTATCATGTCGATGAATATTGCCTCTGAAGATAATGCTCAGTCATTACGTCACCCTGTCGATGTGACATAGGGGGTCGATAGGACTCCATAAGCTCATCCTGATGGTACTATACTACTGACGAGACCCACCTTTCCGGGAAACATATTGAGAATATTCCAGATTCCTTTTTGATGCTCCAGAATTGCACCACAATTGAGAAGACATTGATAAGCCCGTTATGACTTACACCGATGATTTAGGTCTCGTTGATAGGATCTTTCTTTCACTGAGACTCTGAATTGTGTCTGCCCGATGTGTATTACCAAATGAAATCATATCATTATAACATTCTCGATCTCTCGCCGATAGACTGCAAAAGACATATATTAGAATAAAATGCATTATGGATCGGGGAGACTTGCAAGATGTTATGCCGATATGGTTTATACTTTCAAATGCTCAGGAACAAGTGAATTCTAGGGGACCAAATGATGAAAACAAACTAATGCATGGGAAAACATGATATGCCAAGCAGATTCATGAGCTTATGGCATGGGAATTTTTGGGAACTAATGAGTATACGCAGCCATGAAATTTTCAAAATTTTACAGTTCTAATAGAACCAATGCAACAATTACATTGCTTCAAAGAGGGGAAAAATGTAGATGCTTAATTTAGCCTAATTGATATCATGCACTCAATCTTGATTCACTAACACCGATTCTTCCTTAATCATTCCTTTACTAATGAATTAATTAAATAATTTTTATTTAATTAATTCGTCAAAATTCCTCTTTGATTAAATAAATCAACTTTATTTAAATAAATTCTAATAATTCTTCTTTGATTAAATAAATCCATTTTTATTTAATCAAGTCAAAATATTATTTCTTTAATTAAATAAATCAACTCGATTTAATTAAATCCCAATGTTCTCTTTTTGATTAAATAAATCAACTTTATTTAGTCCTAATGTTTTTCATTTAATTGAATAAATCATTTTATTTAATTAAATTACTAATCTACCAACTATCCTCGCATTTGATTTAAATAAATCTAAATATCTAAATCAAATGTCAAATCAACCCGACTTCATCTAAGTTAATTAATCTTAATTAACTCCTAACACTAATCCTCAATTCCTCTAGCTTTTGCAAGTTGCATATGTAAATCAATTTATTTGATTTATTAATTCCTCTTTTTTCATTCAAATGTGACATATTCTTGGAATATTCCATTTATTTGAATTCTCCCTCCAAAGGACTTTTGTCCTCCAACTTGGCATTAAAGGCTCTTACATGTCCTCTCCTTGAGCCAACTTGGTGTTAAAGGCACTTACATCCCCTCTTGTGCAAGACACTTCGTCAAATTCAAATTCCACCTACATGCATTTAACATGCACATTGTTCAAAATGTGCTCCACTCTCCTTCATTAGCATGTTGACAAGTGGCACAATGCCATTGATTGAAGTTTAATCTCTCATTCTTCCTATTCCTCATTCTTCAATCCTTCTCCATTATAAATAGAGGCCTTCTCTATTTGATTTGACATCCACAATCCATGTAAGATCATTATGGTTATTTGAATCCACAATCATTCACAAGTTTATGCAAGGTTATTATAGTCATTTTGAATTAAAAGTATCCATTTTCATCCACATTCATCCATGTTAGCATAGAGTTCATCATTCATCACAAGGTTATTGGCATTTTTCATCAAGGAGCACACATTTATCATCAAGCTTGTCAAGGGATTGGGAAAGGGCTACTTTCCATATCAAAGTAGCACCAATTCTCCCATGGGATTCTGGTTTGAGCATTTTGAATAATATTTTATTAGCTTGCATTTGATATTTTATCTTGTTTTCTTGTTCTTGTGTTTGGATTAATTTCATGGCGAATGTTTGGTTTGAACTTTTTTAAGGACCAATGTTTACTTGTTTGTCCATGTTTGAGCAGGTTTAGACAAAGCATTCTACACTTTTATGTTTCCAAACATTACGTCCCTGAATAGGTAACCTATGAACACTATTAACAACTCATAATTTTTTGTTTTTCTAATAAAAACCACTACTAGGACTAAAACGCCCTTCCTAGCGTCTTAGTCCCTCTCAGGGTTTTTTGACTCAAAATCTTATCTTTGTTGTTTGCCTTCTGTTTCACTTTCTGGAACCTCAAAATATCACTAGTAGGACCAAGCCACCCTTACTGGTGTCTTAGTCCCTATTGACTTTGAATTTCTAGTTTTTTAGGGTTTGAAATTGCTTTTTTGTGCTTTTGTTTGTTGTTTTCAGTTTTTTGTTACAGTTTGCATAATTTCTCTTATCTCAATTTCTTTCATTACATGTATAATTTTAAGCATAGGATATTTTTTTTATTACACTTTATTTGGTTTGTCCCTTGCATGAGTTGTACTACTTGGTTTCCTATGACTAATACTGTAGTGAGATGAAGTGTGAGACTCATGGCATTCCGTGATAAAACACTCATTGTGGATGTTGGGTTATATAGCTCTCTAACTTCTAGTGTTGGAAATAGTTCACTAGGTATGGACCATATCTTTGATACCTCTTTTTCTATTCCTACCTTACCTACAAGTGCTATGCCAAGTGTTCAAATAATGGTTGATCATATTACTCAATAAAACATAATGAAAATGCATGAAGACCTAGCCGATTTACAAGATAGTGTGAGTACTGAAAACATTTCCTACACTATTACACTTGCGATAGATAGTATTCACCACATGCTGGAAAGTGATGAAGGAATGGAAGTTGTGCATAAAATAGCTCAAATATTTGGAGACCATCTTCCTTCCCCAACTAATGGTGTTCAAACTTCAAACAAAGTGCAAATCCAAGTAGGAAATCAAACTCCTCCGCATTCAAGAATAACCTCTATTCCCACCTATACAAATCCTCAAGTGAGCACAATGATGCAACCAACTAGCAATATCTTTCCTACCTTGAACATTTCCACTAGTGCTCATTATACCTATGTGGCATCTTACCTTATATCTCCTCTCATAATCAATCCATTCACTTGTCCTCCCAAGATATACAAACCACCACCATATTCACCTCCATCTCAAACCATAAGCAATGACCCTATCATTAACCAAATTTTACAAAGCATTTCATCCATTCAACATCAAGTTTCCACCATACATCAAATTCAAAATGGTCCACCTTCATACTATGTCAAAAGTAACCCATTATCTTTGGAGATATTGAGAGCTCCAGTGCCACAAGGTATAGAGATCCCTAAATTTGAGAAATATGGAGGAAAGGGAGATCCTGCAAATCATGTTAATTCCTTTACTGCTTTGTGTAGTGACTTTATCCTTGAGGAAAAACTTTTGGCTAAGCTCTTTCCCTAATCCTTGAAAGATGTTGTCGTTGATTGGTTGTCTGCATTACCAAATAACTCAATTCATTCATTTAATGAACTTGTTGAAGCCTTTATTAACCATTTCCAAGTGCATATGGTTCCTAAAATGACATTAGCTAATTTGATGAGATGTAAGCAAAATGAGGGTGAAAAATTCATTGACTTTATTTCATGCTACCAATTGCTTTGTTCCCAAATTAGTGTGAAAATTCCCAATTCTCACCTTGAAAATATGTTTACAAAGAAAAATATGATACAATCTTACCATGATGAAATTCCCTTCCTTCATGCACTTGTGCACTACCCTTCGAGATTATTAGAATTCCCTAGGTAGTTGTGAACTAAAAACCACCTCTACCTGTCCTAAAAAGTCTAAATCTTCAAACCAAAACACCTGCAAGCCTTTCAGAAGAAAAAATAAAAGTTTCCTTCAACTAAATTCCACCTTGCAACCTACCCAACAAGTTGATACTCAAGTAGCTCCTATAAATAAGAGTAATTCTTATATCTTTGGGGATCCGCAAAGACAATTTACTCCCTTACCCAACACACTTCAAAACATCATGAATCAGCTAATAAACAAGAACATGCTTACCTTACCTTGCATTAGACCTCTTGACCCTAGCAAGCCATTACCTTTTATCTTTAGACACAATGCCTATTGTGCTTATCACCAACAAAAAGGACATGATACATAACATTGCAAGTGTCTTAAACTTCTTGTGTAAGACCTCATTAATTCTAATCATATCCAAATTGGAGGTGTAAATGAAAAAGGAAATAAGTTTATAGCTCCTCCTAACCAAAACTTGCTAATATTTACCAATCCCATGCCTAACCATAATATTTCATTTGTTAAGGCTAGTGAAACTAAGCTCGATGTGATGAATTTTGACACGGATGATGATAGAATGAGCAATAAAAAAAAATTCCTATCGATAATGATGAATAAAATCCTATGGATACTAATGAACAAAGTCCTATTAGTACAATGATAGGAGTGATTAACATTGAGCCTAGTAAACAAAAAACCATAATGCCCATTGATATTACTTTCTCTTCAGAAGAAACAATAAAAAATGCACCTGATGGTCCTCTTTACATAGCCGATATAATCAATAACAGGACCACTCCTGGGATTTTAATTGATCGTGTTTGTTGAGAGAATGTGATCACAAAAGAACTCCTATATGTGCATGAACTTACCCAAGATAGATATGATAAACCGAAAGCATGGAGTAAAATGCATGATGGTTTTGCTCATGCTATGATTGGCTCAATCACACTCCCTTTACAAGTAGGACCAAAGAAATTAAATGTATCATTCTCAATCATTTCTAATTCAGATCAATTCCATGTGAAGTGAGGCTACAAATGGCTATGCTCCATGAATGTTGTCCCATCTATTGTCCATAAGTGCTTAAAGTTTCCAATCGACAATGAAATATTCACTATCAACCATAGTGGCTTTAGACCTCCATCCTCCCATGGAAATTTTTCCTTATACTATTTTTGGCCTAACCCCATGGAGCCTATAAGACCCTGTGAAGACTTCCTTTTCCTGTCCTACCAAAATTTCAAAGAAAAATACATAGCCAAGTTATCCCTTGAGAATTTTCCTCCACATATGATCGAACCTCTACCCCTTGAAGAAAACAATATCAAACCTAAAGCCCTTCCAACTAAAAAAGACACATCCATCAAAAGTACCTTTCCTATTTCATACAAAAGACCAAGAGAAAACCAAACAAGTCCTAATCCACCTCCTAAGAAAATTTATAAAGCAAAAGAGAAAGTGGTTGACCAACCTTCCATGGTTTCTTCTAGTCTTCCCTCATAAGAAGAAAAGGAACCTATGGTTGACAAACTCACTCCTACACAAACATAACTTGAAAACCGTAATAAACAAAATAGAAATGCTAGAGAGCGTAGGTGTAGACATCGTTCTATTGCTCAAAAGATGAATGAAAAGAACATATAAAATCAAAATATGGATTTGACAGAAGCAATAAACGATGAGCCTCCTCCCTTACCAAAACCAATATATCCTATGTCTCCAACACAACAATGACCAGCACCTTCTATGGATATTATCATTCATCCTCCTGTTGTGGTTAATTTCGATGATGATGAAGAAATCGCTAAAATTGATTAGCAAGTGTATAATGAGTTGAATTTGTTATTCTTCTCTTCCATGAGCTTAGATGATAACAATCGTGATGATCCTCCTAAACCAAGTGGTGTACATACCATGTGTTGAACTTGGTGATTCTCCTAGTATAGCTCCTGATGTTGTCACTTTTGCTAGTGATCTGCATTCCACATATACTAAACAATACTGGGATAAAGATGACCTACTAGATGGTTGACTCACATGTGCCTTACTAGTCTTTTCAAATTCCTTTTTTATTTATTTTTGGTTAATTGAATGTGTGTGATGTGATCCCCTATATTGCTTGATGTTTCTCTCTCTATGTGCATTTCTCTATTTCTACCTTCATTCTTCTATACATCGTAATTTTTTTCCTTTTGATTGATCTTTTCCTTTCATTTTCATTTTTTTCTTCTTTTTTCCTTTTGGGGATGATGCAAGGCATCGATACACCCTATGTCTCTTCCATGTTGACCCAAAATATTTTTCCTCATCTTTCATTTTCCTTTTATTTGTGTCTTGTGTTTTCATTTTGGGGATGACGCAAGGAATCAAGACACCCTATGTCTCTTCCATGTTGATCCAAAAGGTTTTTCTTTTTTTTCACTCTCTTTGTGTCATTCTTCTAGTTCTCTGTGTGTTTGGGGAATGATGATTGTTCCAAGCTCTCTAATATCATTGCAGAAAATACGAATACTGACCTCAAATCCATAGATCCCTTTTGTGTTTCTAGAGGGAAACCCTCTTTTCCTATTTAATTTTTTGGCTACTTTAAAGTAATTGCTCACAACATGTTGTTTAGAAATTTCTTTAAAGTGGTGGCATACATTAGCATTCTTTTGGAATTATTTCATTGGCATGCTTCCATATGAAATTCCTTAATGTGGTTTCTTACTTGATGTGATGTTTTTTTCTCTTTGTGGTGACATTGGGAGTAATGTCCTTGAGCTTGATCTATCTTAGCATATTACATTCCTCTTAGTGGTGATGTGACATACTGCATTCCCTAAGTTGCAAATCGTTTATCCTTTGATTGGTCCCCTCTTGGAGACATTAGGAACAATTTCCTCTTAGATTAAGACCTCACATGAACTAAGCAAAATCCCTTCGAACATCCCTCTCTCTTGTTGTATTTCATTTTTGTACCTTATTAAATTCATGGAGGTATGGATTTGATATGATTCCTTGGGGCTCACCTAGTGAACAAATAGCTTCACTAGCCCTTCTGAGCATGCATTTTCTCTTTTTACCTTATTAAAGTCATGGAGGTATGGATTTGATATGGTTCCCATGGGCTCACCTAGTGAACAAATAGCTTCACTAGCCCTTATGAGCGTCATTTTTCTTTTTTTCGTTATCATAGTCATGGGGGCGTGACTTTCATATGGACCTCTTAGGGGTCACTTAGTGGACAACTTGCTTCACTAGCCCTTGAGAGCATGCATTTTGTTTGCATAGTGGACAACGCATTCCACTTGCAAACCTCTTTTGGACAAACAACCTAGACCCAGTCCACAACGCGTTGGATGGCCAGTCCAAGCTTGATCCATTGCATTTTTCTTCTCCCTTTTTCATTTTCTATCTTTGATGGTGTATGTTGGTGATCTAGTTATCGCTTCATATGTCATCCAAGTGTTTTCGTTTATTCTTATGTTGGCTTGCCATAGGATCTTGATCCTAGCGGCTTGGCCACCCTCTTGATTATTTTCATCCTATCTTAGTAGCATTCGTACATTTCATCCCCTCTTGATTACGTGGTTGCCTACTTTAGTGTGAGTTTGAAGCAAGTTCATCCTCTCACTAAAGTGGGGGCTAAATTTAGTATAGAAAAATGCATACCCTTTGCATTTCATACTTGTTTGGGCCCGACTTGCTTTTTTTATCCTTATTTATGTCTTAATTGGTCCTATTTTTCATCCAAAAGCCTAATGAACTACATCCTTTTATGGCTAATCCCAACAAACATCAAAGGGGAAATGATAATTAAATGATTCTAGTTGTGTGTCTTTGATTTTTGGGTCGGGACTAAGACACCACCTAGGGTGTTTTTGTCCCCCAAAGGTCTTGAGACCCCGATTTCAAAGGCACCTTAAATAGGACCCTTTCCAAAGTATATGCCCCAAGTTTCATACCTCAGGACTAAGAAAACACCTAGGGAATCTTAGTCACCCTTGGGTTATTCTCAAAATTCAATTTCAAATCTTGGATTTAACCTCCTTTAATTAATGAATTCATATGTTGTCTTGTTGTGGTGTAATTTTGGGATATTAAGCATAGATAATTATAAATACAAGGTTATTTCACTCATTCTATCATTGAAGAATATGATTGCACCTTCAAAATTTTCAAATTTTGGATGCCCATGATGAAAAAAGTTGATTTGCACACTTAGAAATGCACCTGAAAAATTTTCCCCAGTGACATACTTTGGAGGATCATAAATTAGAACCAGTTGATTTTCATGTCAAATCCTTTGGTAGGTGTACTCATGTGACATATGCGAACATGTATGTCAGATTTGAGCTCCCTATGATAAGTTTTGATAAGGTTTTGAAGCACAAAGCTGGAGGGTTCTGAGACTATTTTGTTGTTTGCAAATCCTTAGATCTACGAAGTTGCCTCCTATTCGAGCAGACAACTCTCAATTGGATGATTTTTATGACAAATGGATTATTTATTTGCATTCCCCCCACATTCATATGCTCCTTGGTCTGATTTCAGAGTCTCTCGATCAAATTTGATATTTTTACTAGGTCAAAAGAAAATGTAATTTGCTTTGTTTTTACGTCTGCATTTTCAGAATGATTCGTGGTCAAGTTTGACCCTTAATATCTTGTGAAAAATTATTATTGAATGAAATCCATCCTGCACACATGATCAATGAACCTAAATTATTTAGTGTGTCCAATTTAAGTTTCCTAGAATGTGATTTGACATTTTTTCGAGGTGAGTTGGTGTGCTCGAATTGGTTTCTGATAGGTGAAATTGCAGAAATGTCTGAGTGAGACACTTTGGAATTTAATATCTTGCACATCGAGATATATTTTTCCAAGCCTTTTGTTTCACTACATTCTTAGTTCAAATTTCTATATGATTATGTAATTTCATGACTTTAGGAGGTGATTTGACTAGTTTTCTAGGGCAATTCCAAAGTCCACTTGACCTGTTTTGACTATTATGCAAAATGCTAGAAAATGAATTTTAATGGCAACCCATTTCAATTTTCCTCTTTAGAAGCATTCAGAGGTAGCCTCAGATCAATTCAAGGTAAAAAATTGTTTCAAAATGAAAAAAAAATTAGTCGTGTCTAGAAGGGGACCCGACTTGTGTCACACAAGTATTGTTGGTGAGGCTTGTAAACAAAGTTCAAAAGAAATTTCCTCATTAAAATTATCCTCTTGTAATGAATAAAGTAGAACAAGCATTCAAATTCTTGCAAGCATCATACACTTGAAGGATCAAGAGAAATGGAAAAGGGGCATGTTGTGTCACTATCAAAACTTATCAAGCAAAAGATTTGAAGAAGGGGTAGACATGCAATGTTGCAATCATTTTGAGTACATTGTTTTGAGTTCAATCATATGGATGGGAATACCAATATGATTTCCTTCAAGAGTTTTAAATGCAATGCAAGGAATCTGTAAGATTGGGGATTATAATTTTTTTGTGAATATGAAAGGGAACAATAGTAAGAGAACACAAGAGAGCATAATGTGATGAGATTGATCAAATGAGGAATTCTTGGAACATGACTTAAAAAATATTTGTGATAAAATCTACGATGGTAGAAAATCTATAAACATCTCCTCTGGAATTGCTAATATCATGCTTCTTGCTAAAAATATTGCTGAAGAACTCAAGAGCTTGATACTGAAGCACAATTTTTTTGCATCTAGCATCCTTACCATCCATGGAGATGTAGTTAGCATTGAAGGGAATATGTTCCAAATAGAAGAAACATTACATTTAAACCTACTCACAACAATTCAGACATGAATAATTCCTATAGTAGTTTTTTACTTGGGAAATAGAATCAATTTGCATGGATCGACCGTTTTCCATAAGGCGAGGGATCAAACAGAAGGGAAATGGTTAGAAATAAACAAGGGTTATTTGTCTTAGTGATAATGGTAACATTGAGAAGCCCTCACAAGGAATTGTGTGCTCGATTGGTAGGGGTGTGGTGATGAAACATGGATGCAATTGCTAGATGAGGCTTTTCTTTAAGCTAGAGGTAGTTACTAATCAAGGGAGTTGAGTTTGCCAGGTGTCTATAGTGGATCTCCATTTAGGATTTTTCATTTTCCTTAAGTGATTTTTTTTTTTGTTTCAAAGGGAGGTTGCTCATTCTTTTCTATCTTACAGGAAGGCATATTTTGTAATAGGGTCTAGAATGTATAGTGCTTTGATTTTAGGTTTATGAAGTTGTATGGGTCATGTAATGAAGAAATTATTCACAACAATGTTATATTTTCATGTAAATTATCATATATTCTGAGTTAGTTGTCTCCATTGTACACATTGCACAAATTATGAATAAAAGAAATCAAAAGTTTATGTTATTTATCTTCTAGTTTTACATTGAATTTCTATTTTGTATTGTTACTTTCATTCAAAGAATGAATTTAATTGTATGAACATAAACAAAGGTTTGTGCAATTGTATGCTTGGATTAATAAGTATGACTAGTTTGGTTTTTAGTATCAATGGTATAATGCATCATATGATAGGCATAATTATGATTGAGTAAAAGATGCATTGAGTTTTACACTTCACGGTTTAAGTGACTCCACCCTCTGATTAGGCACTATTATTTAACATTATAGTTTCCTAATATTGTTTGTGAGCAACTATATTTTAAATCAAATTTACTTATCAATCTTGTTGTGGGTGTGTGTGTAATTTAATGAATTGTATCTCTCATGTTTAAAGTGTACACTTCCATAAAGGTCAACATTACCTTCAAGGTATTGTGATTGTTAAGCATATAAAGGAGAGTTATTTGTTTACTTTATGTTTGATACTCTGGTTGACAAGTATTTGAAATCATGCTATTGGGATCACTCTCTCAGGTTTAACAAAGCCTAAAGTGTAGGTGAGAAGGTATTTTAATTCAATATCTCATTTGTTGGCCAAATCTCTCCTTGAATCTAATCATAAGGCCTGGAAACCCTTTAGGATTCAAGTTGATAGTATATTTGAGTACGAACAGAATACAAGTCTTTTGTGAGAGCATTCCTAATAGCATAATTGAGTTCACAAGAGAATTCAAGTGCAATTCATCAAGCATTTGGAGCCATCATCAAGATTCAAGAATTATGTCAAAGATATTCTTGCATCACATGTGCTTTTGAGCTAACATTTGTGATGTAGGGTTTTGATTCAAGGAAGAAATTAAAGTCAAGATCTATCAAGAATTCAAGCATTCAAGATCTACATTCAAGTTATCCATCTCACACAAGTCTGCAGATTTCACAATAAGGGTTTGGTGAGTTGTAACATTGCATGTTGTTCATTCATAATTTCCCTTCATCATTCTATTTCATTTCAAGGTTTAATTATCAACAAGTGAAGCCCCCATTTACTAACAATTAATGAATTTTTCCCCTCTTGTGTGTTTTTGATTGAATATTTAGGTTGAAGACTTGAAGATCATTTGATGTGCAAAGTTGTAAAGTTGCATTGAAAAGTTGTCATCTTTGTGGAAACTCACGTACAAGCCAAATCTGGAAGTTTTAGGACTTGATATCTGAGAAGAAGGAAGTGAAAACCTTGAGCCTCAAGACCATATTAAGAGATTATAGAAATTTAGAATAGGACTAAGTCACCACCTAGGGTTTCATAGTCCTTGAGAGGGTATTTTTTAGAAATTCTTTCAGATCCAGTTTCGACATCTAAAGATTTTGCATCTTCCCAAAAAGAAATTGTGGGACTAATAAAACAATAAGGGTGTCTTAGTCCTCCATACCATATTTTGATAATATTTTTGCATTTATGCAATCCTCGCCACATTTCCAAACTTCCCAGGTATACACATCATAACTTTCTATTGCATAATTTCATCATTTGCATCCATCATTTAGCGTGCATTACTAGGTTTTGTAAGTTGAATGTTTACTTGTCTTTTCCAAGAATTTGCTTGGTGGTGAACCCCTTAAAGCTTAAAGAATCCCCTCCTAGGTCTTCCTTGTTGAGAATTGACTCACCTTTGAGGTTGATTGTCAATCCAATTTGGATTCCTAGGACATTATTGAGTGGCCAAGATAGAGGTGGACATATCTCCCCCCTATTTTATCTTCAATTGACCTCTCTTAGATACATTAGGCACAATGTTCCCTAAGAAGAGACCTTTCATGAACTAAGTAAAATCCCTTCAAATATCCCTCTTTCCTATTGCATGCATTTATTTTTGTACCTTATTAAATTCATGGAGGTATGGAATTGATATGGTCCCCTGGGGCTTGCCTAGTGAACAATTAGCTTAACTAGCCCTTGGGAGTGTGCATTTTCTTTCTTTTGTCCTTATCATAGTCATGGGGGTATGAATTTGATATGTACCTCTTTGGGCTCATCTAGTGGACAAATAGCTTCACTAGCCCTTGTGAGTGTGCATTTTGTTTGCATAGTGGATAGCACATTCCACTTGTAAACCTCTTTTGGATAGACAACCTAGACCCAATCCACAATGCATTGGATGGTCAGCAGAAGCTTGATCCATTGTATTTTTCTTTTGTTTCTTTTTCCTTTCTTATTTCTTTGATAGTGTATGTTTGCAATCTGGTTATGTGTTAATATATCATCTACATGTGTGTTCCTTCATGCTTATGTTGGTTTTTCATACGCTATTAATTTCAAGGGCTTGATCATCCCTCTTGGTTATTATCATCCTATCTTACTAGAATTTGTACATTTGAATCCTTCTTGATTGTGTGGTTGTGGTTGACTACTTTAGTGTGAATGTTAAGCAAGTTCATCCTCTCACTAAAGTGGAGGTTAAATGTAGTGTAGGAAAATTCATACCCTTACATTTTCACACTTTTTTGGGCCCACCTTGATTTTTTTATCCTTATTTATGACTTAATTGGTCCTATTTTGCATCCACAACCTTAATAAACTATATCTTTTTCTGGCTAATCCTGACAAACCTCAAAAGGGAAATGATAATTTAGTGATTCTGGTTGTGTCCCTAATTTTTGGGTCAGGACTAAGATGCCACCTAGGGTTCCTTTATCCCCCAAATGTCTTGGGACCCTGATTTCAATGGCACCATAAATGGGCGCCTTCTTGGAGTATGTGCCTAAAGTTTCATGCCTCGGGACTAAGACGCCACCTAGGGAGTGTTAGTACCCCTTAGATTATTTTTGGGATTTAATTTCAAATCTTGGTAGGATTTAGCCTCCTTTAATTAATGAATTCATATTTCAACTTGTTGTGGTGTAGTTTTGAGATATTAAGCATGGATAAGTATAAATACAAGGTTCATTCCTTCATTTTCACATCAATACTTTTTTGAGAGCATTCATCATAGCATAATTGATTTCACAATAGAATTCAAGAGCAATTCATCAGGATTTTGGAGCCATAATCAAGATTCAAGCATTGTGTCAAATATATTCTTGCATCATGTGTGTTTTTGAGCTAACATTTGTGATGTAAAGTGTTGATTCAATCAAGAAATTCAAGTCAAGACCTATCAAGCATTCAAGCATTTCAAGATCTACATTCAAGCTAGCCACCTCACAAAAAATTTTAGATTTTACAAGAAGGGTTTGGTGAGTTGCAACATAGCACTTTGTTCATTCATCATTTCCCTTCATCACTTCTATTTCATTTCAAGGTTTAATTACCAACAAGGGGTTTGACCAAGGAAAACCACCATTTACTAACAATCAACAAGTTTTTCCGCTCTTGTGTGTTTGTGATTGTGGATTTAGGTTGAAGACTTGAAGATCATTTGAAGTGAAAAAATGTAAAGTTGTAAATTTTCATTACAAAGTTGTCATCTTCATGGAAACTCACCGACAGGCCAAATCTGGAAGTTTTGGAACCTGGGATATGAGAAGAAGGAAGTGCAAACCTTGAGTCTTAGGATCACATTTAGAGATTTCAAAAGTTATAGATGGGACTAAGTTGCCACCTAGGGCATCTTAGTCCTCCCAAGGGATTTTTTGGAGATTCTTTCGAATCCTGTTTTGGCATCCAAAGAGTCTACATCTGCCCCAAAAAATAGCAACAGGACTAAGACAACAGTAAGGGCATCTGATTCCTCCCTAGAATATTTTGAAAGCATTTTTTCATTTCTACAATCCTCATCACATTTTCATACTTCCTAGGTACACATACCCTAACTTCCTATTGCTTAATTTCATCATTTGCATCCTTCATTTAGCTTGCATTACTAGATTTTGTGAGTTGAATGTTAAGTTGTCTTTTCCAAGATTCTACTTTGTGGTGAAGCTCTCAAATCTTAAAGAACCCATTCCTAGGTCTTCCTTATTGATAATTGACTCACCTTTGAGGTTGATAGTCAATCCAATTAGGTTTCCTAAGACATTGTTCAATGATTGAAGGAGAATAAGGTGGGCATTTCCCCCAACCCCTATTTTCTTTGATTCAACTCCTTCATATGATGCCAACCGAGTAATAAGGCTTATGTCATAACTAATCTCGAGCTTAGGTTCGAGATGAATATTTTCTTGTGAGAAGGTTGAGAGGCTTCCTTAAAATCGTTTGGAAATAGAAGATTTTGATATGGAGTATGTATGAAAAATCATCTTCAACTTGTTGAACACTCATTATGGTATGCATAATTACCATTCACTCATTTTTGAGTTAAGTATGACATCATCCCATTAGCATGTGTAAAAAAAAAAATTATGCTCATGGAGATGCCAATCAAGCTCACTAGCAAGAAAAACTAGCTAGCTTTTCTAGGGAAAATTACTAACTACCATCTCAAAATGGTCTGAAAAAGGAACAATTTTATGATTGTAAAGGTTGTTAAGCTCATTCTAGGTAAGGATCTCCTAATTTTAGAAGAGTGATATTACGTTAATAATGATATTTCATCCTAGTTCATAGTTTCTCTAGTAGATGTTTAATTATCTAAGGAGATTATAATTGAGATGGTCAGGGAGCTATTCAACCCTAATTTGTTGGACAGGCTTGACGAGATTGTGATAGCGACTCAATTGGGAAATAGTATCCTTGGCCCAAGGATTTGGGTTGCCATATGGACCTAGGGGTGCCATGTATATTCTTCTTACTAGAATTAAAGGTTGTAGAGCTATGGAGCCATCATGATCGGACCCTTCAAGGTATCAAATTTCTAAAATATCTTTACCATTATGAACAGGTCTATGCAAGATTTTTGATCATAAATGAATTCCTTTAGTACAGGAGGAATAGGGCATGTTGTTGATTCCCTCCTAATTTTTTTTTACTCTATTTTGAATTTTGAATATATTTCATGGCCACTCTTGCTAATGGGGCATTTTGGGCAACCTATATCACTAGTAATGTAGTGACTTAATTTTATAGATACACTAGTATACACCGTGTCTTTAGTTTTATGTTTTAATGTCATAAACTCTTTTCATTGAGTATAAAAATATTTAATATGTATGGTTGATTAGTGTCACTTTGTAATCAATGAAAAATATGTTTTTTGGCCTACACGGGTAATTTAAGGTGATAAGTATGGGATTTACTTCTATAAAAGTGAATGAAATTAGAAATGTTGGAATTTGTTATGCAATTCTGAATTATAGCAAAACCTTTAATATGTATGGCTGGTTAATGCCATTTTGTAGTCATGGAAATAGATTTTTGCTACCCTAAAAGGGTATTTTAAGGGGATAACTATGGGGTATGCTTCTAGTAAAGTGAATAACAATGTTGGATTTTGTCATGCAATTTTGTAAAGGTTATGTAATTAGTAGAAACCCTTAGTACATGTGTGGTTGGTTAATATCATTTTGTATTCTTGGTGATGGATGTTTATTTCCCTACAATGGTATTTTCAGACAATAACTATGAGGATTTCTTCTAGTAAAGTAAATGGCATTAAAAATGTTGGATACTATTGTGCAATTCTATAAAGGTTATTTAGCTAGTGGAAGTTAAACTTATTGTTGTACTCTTCTTTTTAAATCAACGAAATATTATCTTATAACTCTTAGGTATTTAATTTTTTGTTTCTTTAGAATTTTATTTTTTCATCAAAGCTTTCACATCTCAAGATTATTAAGAATGGGAATTGCTATCTTGATCCTTTATCAATATTTCTTCTAAATATTTCCATACCTTCAACACCCAGTTTTTTAGTTTCCAATTCGATGTGTCTTGTATAGTGATTCTTTGTATGCATAGTAGTGAGTCCCCTTCTATATCCATATTTATGATATTCTTTTCTTTTCAAAAGCATAATCCAAAAGCTAAAGCCTCTATTTTAGCTTCATTATTTATATCTAATCCAATCTTTCTAGATAAGGACCATAAATACTACTTGCCACTATCCCTAACGATGCACCCTACTCCTGTTGGTCCAAGATTGCCTTTTTCTAATCCTTCAAAATTGATTTTAAATTTCTACCTTAGATCAAACCCTTTCAAATTGTCTCTCTTCTGACTGTTGCTTTATCTTTAAATTTTCCTCTAGGTATCTTTATATTTTCCAACTTTTTCTTTAATTCCTCATCCCACCTAGTGAATTTAGTTCCTAATTTCACCATAATACTTGTATTCAAAAGCTCACATAAACCTTCTTTGATCTTTTGTATTATGTTTTCTTCATTCATTCTTTTTTTCTTGAAAATTTTCATGATTCCTTTGTTTCCATATATGCCAAACACTCATTGATGGAGTGGCAATCCATAAATTTTCCCACAATGTGTTTGTCTTTCCTCTTGTCCAACTAATTATCCATTCCTTAAGATCTTTCTTCTTTGCTCCATTCCATCCTATAACATCTTGCATCCAATCCTAACATTTCTTTGAATATGTACATCCTAGAGGTGATTTACTATTTCATAATTGTTATAGCATAAAGTGCATCTATTAGGACCTTGAAAACAAATAGCACTTAATCTCTCAATTGTGAGTATACTTTTCTGT
Source organism: Sequoia sempervirens (assembly GCA_007258455.2). Classification (NCBI taxonomy): domain Eukaryota; kingdom Viridiplantae; phylum Streptophyta; class Pinopsida; order Cupressales; family Cupressaceae; genus Sequoia; species Sequoia sempervirens. The sequence continues at coordinate 4,170 of VDFB02213231.1, read as the reverse complement.
AGTGTAAACCATAGAAATGTGTTTGCTTTAGACAACACAAATGGATGCCAACATAATGTACTTTGACAAGTGTTATCTAGTTGTATAACATTTTATAACTAATAACCCAATTTATTATGTATTCTCCTAACTCAGCCCCATACAACACTATTTCATCCAACTCCTTTATTAAAATATTTTTTCTATTTGCCATTTCTTTCTTTATAATTATTTTTACTTCTATTATAATTGGTAGCAAGTCAACATCAATCCATTCATATTGATTACCAAATTTAGGAGAGTCCATGTGAATGTAATCACTCACCTTGGGGCCAATCAATTCTATAATTGGATTTATGTACTCTTTAATTTCCTCCACCTCATCTAGTGGCATGTACCAGTTCTAGGATTCTAACCAAAAGTTAGCTTGTTTTCCATTGTTAATTTTCTATATCAGGTGTTCTATAATAATCTTTCATCTATCCCACATAAATATCTAGATCATTGATCCGCCAACCAAGTTCTCGATGGTAAGTATCCTCTTTCGGTCTATACTATCCAAGTATTTTATTTGAAACACTTTGCACCATAATCGATTCATTTCCCTATACATTTTCCATGATAGCTAGGCTCCTAAAGCCATGTGTTATGCTTTCAGTTTTTCTCAATCCAACACCTCCTACTAATTTTGGTAAACATGCCTTATCATTGTTAGTGTGAATGGGGTTATTTTCTAGCTAGTTCTTAGTGAGAACCTATTCACATCATTAATAAGTTTACTTAGGAGTTAGTTTCCTAAGTGACATTCTAGAAACTAGTATTAATGGGGCCATGTCTCATTAATTAACTTTTATTTATCTAGAAATTTAATAATTCTCTCATGCATTTAATATTTTGCATTGAGGGTTTAATGTTTGTGTCCTAGGTTACATTATGACCTAGTTGTATCATGTGATAGGATTAAGACACTTTTCATGATCTTGTCTAATCCTATATCTCTCCTTTCCTATATAAGCAAGGCTCTTGCACATTTGTAAATAATCTCAATTCACTATTTTTCACTTCTAGTGAAACAACCTCTTTGTGTGTTGCTTCTCTCTTTTGTCAAGGTGTTGTTTTAGTTTGCTAATGTTTCTGGAAGCCTACTTTAACATGGTATCATAGTATATCTTAGTACCTACTTGGTATAAGAGCATTTTTTTGCAACCCCCTTCCACTGAGAGTGTTTTCCAAAGATGTGTGAGATCAAAGCTTTTGTTCATGTTTGATGCAAGTCATTTTTCATTGGAGCCATTTTCATTTTTTCTTTAGAAATCCAACTTCCACTTGCTGGATAGAAAAATGATTTCTAGGTTTTATTCCTAGGGTTGAAACAACATCTTGGTATCTTTTACATTTTTCATATATTGAGTAGAGCTTGCAAAAACAACTATCAAATAGCCCAGTGCAACTATTTTTCCTACATGTGTAGTTTACTATTTTTACCAAATAGCATATGTTCTGATTTTTAGCTTCAAAAACAATTTTTGGGTTTTGTTGGTAGCATCAAAATACTATTTAGGTATCCATTATTTTTTGCATGCAACAAGTAAATTTTCTAAAAATAAAATCAGAAGAGTCATGACTGCATTTTTGGCTGGCACAATTTATCCCTTTTTTTTCAAAAATTCATACTTGAGCATACGACATCCATTTTTCAAAAACTTTATATGTTGAAAAGTTGATTTTGTTCTTCTACACAAATTTGAGGTTATTTTTTATTCAAGGAGGTATATGTGAACATTCATCAGTGCATGCACTATTTTCATTTTTGCTTGCATTAGGTTTGCATTTTCTCTACACTTCATTTGGGCTCCTTTATATGTATTTCCAGTATTTTGTCTTTTTTGGATATTTTGACATCATTTGTAAGTAGTTTCTTATATGTAAACATACTAAGATTAAGTGCCACACTATTGTAATGTCTTTTGGGGATTTTGCACATAAGTTTGTGTCATAGTTTGTACTCACACTATATTATAAAGTGCCATGGAGGGTTTTGTTGTGCCTTTGTTATTTTCTATCACACCTTTGTCAAGTGAGAGTCCCTCCATGACAACAACAAATCCATATGATTCTTGCCTCATGCATGTGTGCCTTATTTTTGCACACCCTTTTTCAGTTGTAGGTACTTTCATGTACACTTTCAAATAATGTATCTTCTTCTTCATGCATTACATGGTGATACACAAAGTTTTAGTGGATCTTTCATGCATCTCCTAAATAAGCATTATGGGGGGTATTATACTTTTTGTGCTAATGCTTCCTTGGTTTTTCTTTGGAGTTAGTTATGTATCTAGTACTTTTTCCTATGTACTAGGTGGATGCAATGACTAGTTACCCATGCATTTCGGTGAGATGGAGCATTTACAATATGGACACTCTTGGATTCCTATTTTGTGGAGGCAACCTTTTATCCTCATTTGATCAGTGTTCTTTAGACTATTGGAACTTGTATTTTCAACTTACATTGGTTGAGTAGTGTCATTGGGATCACTCGTGCAGATTCATGTGACATCTATATCTTCAATTGACAAATGTTTTTCCTTTTTTTCCATCTGATCATTGTTTGAGTAGTGTCGTTGGGGGCACTCATGTAGATTGTTGTCTTCTTCATCATGATCATCCTATTTTTAGAGGAGGTTCTTCATTTTTAGCACTATAGCATCCATCTTTAGACATTGCAGCTTCTTCATGCTTCAACATGATGTTCTTCTTGTTCCTATTCTCTATGGGATATTGTTTTGGAGGATTCTTAGTCCATCTTGTTTTCTCTATTTTGGGGAGGAGTTTTGTCCCACTAGGTTTTCTCGTTTTGTCTATTTGTGAGAGATTAGTTGCATTTGTATTTGTACATGGGTGCCTAACATGGCCTTATTGATGGGACCCATCTTTGCATTTGTATCACTTGCATAATTACTACACTCCCAGGTTACACTTATGGGGGGTGTCAGTGTGAATGGGGTTATTTTTTAGAACTAGTTCTTAGTGAGGACCTATTCACATCATTAATAAGTTTACCCAGGAGTTAGTTTCCTAGGTGGAATTCTAGAAAATAGTATTAATGGGGTCATGTCTCATTAATTAGGTTTTAGTTATCTAATAATTTAATAATTCTCTCATGTATTTAATATTTTGCATTAAGAGTTCAATGAACTTGTGTCCTAGGTTGTTATGACTAAGTTGTCTCATGTGATAGGATTAAGACACTTGTCATGATCTTGTCTAATCCTATTTTTCTCCTTTCCTATATAGGAAAGTCTCTTTTACATTTTTAAATCATCTCAATTCATTATTTTTCACTTTTGGTGAAATAACCTCTTTGTGTGTTGCTTATCTCTTTTGTGAAGGCGTTGTTTTGGTCTGCAAACATTCCTAGAAGCCTGCTTTAATAATCCCAATGCACTAGGGGGATTTTCTTGTTATCTTTTGAACCTTACCATGTATTTTTTTTAAGGAGGCTTTATAAATGTGATTCAATCTTGTGTGTTAACTGAAAGCATGACATTATATATACCAAAACAACTAGAAGAACAAATCTAATCATTATTATTCTTCCTGGGCCAATTATAGCCATTTATTTTTCCATGATGAAGGCTTATTTTGTAGTTTCCTAGAATATCCCCCCAATGTTGAGAGTGAAACACACCAAATATTAACAATTCTCTAAGGTATTTGGTTGGAACCATTATAATTGTAAAGTCAAGTATAGATTTTTAATCCTTTCCTAAGTAACCTTCTTATTGTTGAAGAATAGTATTAATGTATTTTCCTTGTTTATTAACTAGCCCAACCTCTTGGTGTAACCCTCCAATGCTTCTTTTAATAATTTCACCTCTCTCATGTTGGATTCTCCAAATAGTACTATATTATTAGTAAATTGAGTGTGTTATTGAATTGAGTGCATGAGTCACTTTAATTCCCTTCCACACATTGCTTTATCTTCTCATCTTGAAAGATCTCCACATTTCCTTTACCATTATGATAAATAAAAATGAGGAAATAGGATATCCTTGACTAAATCCATTATTAGCAGGAAAAAGACGCACATTGATCCATTGACATTTATTAAGTACTTTACTATTGATACACAATTATGTATAAGCTATATCTAGGAATTGTTAAATCCAAACCTTTTGAGTACTTCTAATA
>VDFB02213228.1:0-24033 GCA_007258455.2 Sequoia sempervirens | reverse complement strand
ATCATGAACAAAGCGACATGCAACATAAACGGGGTCAAACAGAGATCTTTTGAGCAACATGCAAGTAAGATTAGGGTTTCTAACTTTGGGACCCAAAATGAAGGGTCAAATGCTAGAATCTCAGAAAACTGATGTATCCCACTGCGATCGGTATCTTTCAAGGAATCCACTGGTAAAATTTGAAGGCAATCTGAGAACTTACTATTTATAGTAAGTCACTTCTGAAACAGGCTATAAATAGCAAGTTAGCACGAGACACTAGTGTGAACAGGCCAGTCAACCCATGAGGATCACGTCAGTCAAATTTCAAGTTAAACAGAGTTGCAGAAGTTTTGAAATCAAGCAGTTACTATAAATAGTAAGTCACCTTCAGAAACAGGCTATAAATAGTAGGTTGACACAAGATGGCAATGTGAACGGGTCAATTAGATCATGAGGATCCTGTGGTGTAAATTCCAAATCAATCCGAGCTACAGAAGTATGAGAACCTGGGGGCTTACTAAAAATAGAAAGCAAGGCAGGGAAGCTAGAAAAATTACTAAGTCTGAAGAAATTCCTCCTACCCCACTGAAATGCGCCCATGTTGGGAGTAGAGGTGGTGGCTTCAAATTTTCTAAGTCTTGTGAAATTCTTGCTCAGCCCCTCAAATGTGTCCATGTCACCTAGCTGTGGAGGACGTTGGAAAATATTCCAAGTGTTGAAAAGTTCCTGTTACCTAGCCTAAATGCGCCCAAACTTGCTGAAGGTGATGGAAGCAACAATTTTTTTTTCTTAGTGTTGAAATTCCCCCATGACCCCTCAAATGTGCCCAAAGTGAAGATGGAGTGAGAAAATGTTTCTAAGGCATGGAATTTCCCCCTTAAGCTATCAAATGCGCCCTGGGAGAGTCAAGGTGATTTAAACAAGTTTAAGGCGTGGAAATTCCTTCATCAACCCTGATATGCGCCCAAGAAGAGGTGGGGTGGAGGAAAAAGTTTCTAAGTTATTGTAAATTCCCTCTCCACACCTCAAATGTGCCCAAATAAGCCTAGAAGGAAGCAAAAATTTCAAAATTTCCTTCTCCCCCCCTGTCAAATGCACCCAACTTCAAGAAGCATGAAGAAAAAAAAAGTCTAAGGTGTGGAAATTCTTGCAGGGACCCCTAAATGCGCCCAAGGTGTAGGATGGTAAAGAAATTTTTTTTTTCTAAGTTTTTCAAAAAGGAAGCCTAGGGGGTGAAATGTGCCCAGGTTGAGTGGGAGGTGAGAAATATTTTCTAAGTGTTGTAAAATGGAAGTACCACCCTTGGAATGTGCCCTTGATAAGATGTTGCCTCCAAAATTCTTCTAAGTGTTTGCAAATGGCAAGAGAGAAACTCAGATGCACCCAGCTTGAGGAGAATGTGTTATAAATTTTTCTAAGTGTCAAACAGGAGAAGCACGCCCAAAGGAGAAAAAATAAAGTGGGAAATATTTTTCAAAGGTGGAAAATATAAAAAAATTAAAAGTACCCCTTCGCATATATACACAGGAATATTGCATTTTTGAGGGGAAAATTTTTCTGGGTCTTAGATATTTTCCACACCTTGCTCAAGATTTTAAAGCAGAGATTTTTAATGGGTGCTTGGTTGATAAAATTTCCTAGGCAAAAAAAATATTTTCTAAGGCAAAAAGAAATAAATTGTTGAAAATAAAGTGCCTTAGCTAAAAAAATTGGAGCTGGATGCCTAGATGATTTTTGACGAAATTTCTAAGGGGGAATAATTCTTCAAGGCCAAAGTGAACATATGAAGATTTTCTTAGGCAGATGATTGAAGCAGTAGCCTTCTAAAATGTGCCCTAAGGAGGGGAAAATTCTGCTAAGACATGAGGAATTTGAAAATGAAGTGAAACTCAAATATCAGGAAGATATTGTTGTCCCTAATTTTTGACTTGTTAAAAATTGGGATAACCAATCAAAATTTTGATTAAATTTGAAGTTTTCCTCTTCTAAGGCACGTATCACGAGGTGCAAAGATTAGCGAATCTCAATTTTAAGTCTATCGTCCTTTGGGTTACCACCTTTTACGCGTTCTTCTCCGTTTTCGTGGAATTCTGAGTCATTTTTAGTGTGTTTTTGGTCAAATTCGGGTTTTTCTGACATCACTGCAAGTAGGAGTTTTTGAGCTTGACTGCAAGTCAATAATAGGAACTTTTTGAGGTTATTGCAAGTTACTTTTACTTTTTAAGTTGCTTGTAATTGCTCTAAAAAGGTTCGACTTGCTTTTTAAGTTGCTTGCAATCACTTTAAAAAGTTCCGATTTTTACTTTAAACACTTGTAATAGCTTTTAAAAACTCTGATTTTCTTTATGATGACTTGTAATGTCATGAAAAAAGCCCGATTTACTTTAAGTCACTTGCAAAATGATTATAAAGGTCCGATTTTATTTAAAATTGACTTGCAATAGCATAAAAAGAACCCAATTTCACTTGTTAAGTCATTGAAAAGGTCCGAATTTTTATTTTTACTTGTTTTTGCTCATGAAAAAACCGATTTTAATAAAAGGCACTTGTAATGACTCTTAAAAGTCCTGATTTCTTTTATTTTGCACTTGCAAAGACTTCTCAAAAGCCCGATTTCATTTAAAACACTTAATACTCTTTCCTGGAAGAATGGCGTTTCACCTTTGCTTGCAATATGCTTTCAAAAACCCGACCCCATTACTGAGATAGAGCAGTTCATGTTTGTTTTTGCTTGTCTACCTCATTCCATGGAGATTTCATAAATTTACAAGATGAAAAATCGGAAGTCTTTTCATTTTTTGAGTTTGTGAGGCGCCTAGAGTTTTCTTCTTCGTTTTTCTTCTCATTTTTAGGTAGGTTACTTATTTCTTTTATTTCTTATTCATAACTATGGTGTTTTCTGATTTCAGATTTCTTATAATCTCCATTGTATAAAAACGTGTTTTTCTTTTCATTTCGTGTTCATTCCTCTTGCTTTTATAAAACGCCATTATAAACTGTAATTTACAGCCATCATCCACGCTTTAACTTTGATTTCAACGTTTTTCTTTTAAAAAAGAAGAAAGAAACTGTCTTATACAAAAATGAGTTTCTCATACGTCCTCCATTTTATAAAAACGTATTTCTTTCATTCATTCACCTATTTCATTTGCTCCTCACTTAGTTTCCATTCATACGCTTTTCTCACCATCCGTTTTTCATTTGTATACTTCCATTTCCTATCCATTCACCCTTATCATTTTTCTTCATTATCACCATTTACCATTTTCAAAGAGAGAAGAAAGAGCAAAATGATGCCCTTAACTGAAAATCGGGTTTTTATAATCTGATTACAAGTAGGAGATTTTGACCAAGATTACAAGTTAAAATGAAAACTTGCAATGACCTCTCATTTTTCCTACCTTGCACCTTTTAACTTGCAATATGTCCCAAAAATCCCGACTATACCTTTCACTTGCAGCCAACTTCCAAAAACCCGAAATTCACTTGTGAGCCCATTTTTGCATCAATTTATCCCTTCCCTTGTCAGTCTTGTTTGCACACATGATCTATCAAACCAACAAATCAAGGAATGAGCATTGTTTTATAACAATTTCATCTTGAATAAGGTGTTATGGGTTCTTCATCAGTGAACAAAAGAAGAAGAGATACAGCAGTAATTCATGGAGCAGCCTGAAGGTCAATAATCCTCATGAAGCCATCTAGGGACAAAGTGAATTAAGCATTGAAAAAGAACGCAACGAAGAGAAGAACTTCCTTCCTAAAGAAATGATACTACTCCAAGCCTGTGATAAGGTTGAAGTTCGCCAAGGACACAAAAATCATTAAGAATGCAAATTCCCGTTCCAAGTTCGAGATGTCTTCACCAATCCTGAATACTTCAAGTTCTAAAATCCTGAAGTAGCATGAAGATCATCGCAGATAAAGGATGATGTAGTTAGATTCGTGTCTTGGACACTTAGAATAATTTCAATTATCTTTATATATTTTGTTTTCAACAAACTACATGTAAAAACAAATTTTGTAATCGCACGTGTTTCTTTCACTTGCAGTTTTGTAAAATGTAATTACATGTAATCTAATTACAAGTCAAGATAATTTAGGACTGTAATTTGGAATAAGTCAATTGCAAGTAGTTGGTGGTTGAGGGAATTTCTCAAGTTAGTTGGGATCCTCCCACCTTTTTCTCATAACCTCTCTCCTATAAATACTTGAGAGGGTCCTTTGTAATCTTTATCTTTTTGACAATGCAACAAAACTCTGCTAGTTTGTATGTGCACTTTAAGACTTTGAGCTTAGATGTAAATTAGATTACAATCAATTAAAAGAGACAAATTGCTTTCAAACTTTGTGTTGATTCAAGGTGTTATGTGATGACATTTTCTGCATATTGATTGTGAGTTTTGTGGTGTTATACAAGAGGGATTCAAGCTCAATTTTGCAGACTTTGAGCTGCTTATTGCGTTTGGAGTTTTAGATTGGTTTTCAGATTTGATACTGCAGACTTTGAGTTGTTTGTCACGTTTGAAGCTATTATAGAACGCTCAAACAAAGGGGGTAACTTGTAGACTTTGTGTTGCTTTTATTTTCTATTTTGAGCTGCTACATATTGTACTTGGTTACCAGAAAATCATCTAAAAAGGTTGATAGGAGAGTAAATTGTCAAAGACTTTGTGCTTTCAATTTGATTTCCTGTCCCGGAGGAGCAATGGAGGACTTTGTGTCTTTATGGAAACTTTGCTTCTTTATTTGTTTACTTCATAAATCATTTATGCTTTCAGCTGTAATTCTTTTTTGAAAAGAGAAAACAATTTAGTCTTTCCTGAAACAAGAGGAGAGATTGTTGTTCCATCCATATTTGTTTTAGTTAGTTAGATAGGGGGAGCCTTCCCTTAAATAGGAGAGTTTAACTCACACACTGTGTTGAAATTACCATTTTGCTAAACCTTCTTAGTTTACAAAATATTCAACCAACAGATATGCGCCCTAGCACATAGATGTTAAAAACTTATGAAGAAAGCAAAGTTGGCTAGAGAAAAAATGATGAACCCTATCAGATCTGGAGATCACTCAAACCTTGGAAGTTAAAGCATGAAAATCAGGTGAGGTGAATTTATATTATGAAGAGTTTTGATGCTCTTCTCCTTGCTTGTTTTGTAGGGTGAACACCGAGGCCAAGGCACGATGACTTGAAGTGATGAAGCAAATAGTCCAAGATGATAAAATCATGAAGGGAGATGTTGGAAGGAATGGCTAAGTGTTGGAATTTCTTCTCGAAGACCCAATATGCACTGAACTCAGGAGGGCGGGTGGCAAGGAAGAAATGATCGAGTCCACGACTGAAGAATCCTTCAGGGTCAGGGATGGAAAAATAATGAAGGCTCGGGCGTTGAGGAGTTGAAGAGTGACAGCTAAGAAGAAGATCATCCTCAAGCACTGAAATGCCCTCAAGAGTAAGGAAGAAGTTGAAGCCATGATGATCAGACTCATCCAGTTTGCAGTCAAGAAGAGGAACAAGAACAATGTGAACGCGTCTATGGACAAGAATCTTCTTGAAGGATGGTGGACATTAATTGCTCATTTATTACCCCACTCTTCTTGGTGATAGTTTTTAGGGTTAGGGCTTATATGGCTCAATCTGAGCCCTTCATTGTAATTGAATCTGAGCCATCCATTGGACTTGGCCAGCTATAAAAGGGCCATCCCCCCTCATTTGTATATTATTAGATTAGATTAGGATCATAGAATAGCAGGGAGACTATTAGTGTAGCATAGATTGGTAGGATAGTTTGAAGAAGGAAAGTTTTTCTTTTTGAAAACTTTGTAAGAAATTGTTGTGAACACTCTCTCAATAAAAAGAGTTTTCATTGATGATGATCTCGTCTTTTGTTGTGAGTAGCTAATGTTGTACCCCAAAATTAAAATTTTTGTTAAGCAATTAGATATTTTGAAGAAATGAGTCAAAAGTCTTCATAAATCACCAAAAAGGTCAAAATTCTGGGTGTGCATGTCTTGCATGAGAGGTTAAAACGCAAAAATTTTCAATTTCGACGACCGGTCCGCTTAAGAGCAAATTTTAACCTACAAAACCCGATCTCAGCTTTTCATCCCTTGAATTTTAGGAAAACTCGCTATTTTAGAAATTTTCTCGAAATAGTAACGTTTTCTGGGTTTTTCTGGGTTTCTTTCGAAACGGATACTGGCAAAATTTTCTAAAAATAGAAAGTTGGTCCGACAGGGTCCGAACTGATTTTGATTGGCTCAAAATGTGTTCGTATCAGGCTGGTGCAGTTAGAATCTTAAAATAATCAGTTTCGCCCTACTGGGTCTATTCAGCTTTTTCATAAGCATATCTGGAGTTCCGAGGTCATCAATGGAGGTTATCTGACTGCCAGGCGTCAATGTTAGCATTCAAACTTCCAACAGAAGGTGAAACGATGAACATGCATGAGGAACGAGGAAGAAAGTTGAAAAGTCTTGAAAATTTTCTAACACTGCTGAGTTTGGGCGCCCTAAGTGAAGAAAGGCTTCCACCTTTTTAAGGTACCAGATGAAGGAATTAGGGTTACGGTCTCCAATGAAAGTTGTTCAGTTTTCAGTCTGCTTCGCGATGGATATCCCCGTCAGAGAATCCGACAATCCAGTCTCCAGCAAATTCAAGTCAAAGTGGAAGGTATAAAATGAAGATCTGAAACTTGAAGAAGAATAAATTGAATTTTTTTATAAGTCTGGAGAAACTGGGCGCCCCAGTTGAAGAAAGGCGCCCAACTTTTCAAGGGTGCAAACAGTTGAAATTGCAATCAAGGTTATAACGGGATGTCTTCATAATGCAACAGGCTTTCCAACGAGCTATTCAGCATGTCAATCGGATGTCGCAGTCACTAGATCTGAAGCACCAAACAGAGGATCCGACAAAGGCTAAAAACCAAGGTTCAGAAGTAGCATAGAAAAAGTGTAAAAATGACTAAGTCTGGGTGAAATGGGCGCCCCCAGCCAAGATGGGCGCCCAAACTTTTGAAGGGTTAAAATTCACTTTTTGGCAAAATCTCTTCCAGAAGACCCCTCCTAAAATCTTCTCAGCTTCGCAATGAGCACAACCATCAGTCAATCCGATGCCCGGAGCTCAAGATTCAACAAGGTCGCCCGAAGAAGTGAAAGACATGAATAAATTGAAAATTTTTCTAAGTCTGATGAAACTGGGCGCCCCCCTTGAAGAAAGGCGCCCAAACTTTAAAGCCTCCAAATGATGGAATTCGCAAAAGTAACGTCCAAGAAGGCCTCACCAAAATCAGTCTGGCTATCCAACGAAACATTCAGACAGTCAGTCGGATCAGCGTAGCTCCCGGAATCGAAGACTCATCAGAAAATCAAACGGAGAAGGAAGAACTTGGAAATCAGAAAAATGGCTAACACTGAAGTTGAGCGCCCCTAGAAGGAAAAGCCTCCTGTGAATTCGGAGGTCGAAATCAAGTTTTTAGCCGGAGGTGCCTCCAGAACGTCTTCTTCAGAATCAGACAGGCTCCGCCGTGAACCACTCAGCTCGCCTGTCGGGTAAACCTATCAACGAGAAATCAGTGGCGAAGTGGCATGTTAAAATTGAGAAAAGTTGAAAAAGTTGAAATTTTGACTAAGTCTGGTGAAGTTGAGCGCCTCTCTTGAAGAAAGGCGCCCAAATTTCCATGCCTTAGAAGTTTTTTGGAGATTTTCAAGATTTTCAAATTTGTGAGAAGAAGAGGATGGCGTCCAATTCAAGAAGCTGAGATTTAGGGTTTTGAAATAAAAGCAAAAAGAAAGCAAAACCTAAATCAGACCCTAAGTCTATTTAACACCTCTTTTCAATGTATTTTTCATTATTTTTGCAGGTAGCATCCAGAGGAGAAAGTTGGAGCAGCAAGTTTGAAGAATTTTTGTGATTAAAGAATCCATAGTTGCTGGTTTTACATCAGATTTTTCAGACCAGCAAGCATAAACCCTTGCTTTTTCATTCTTTTGTTCCGTATATCGCTTTTCAAGCGTAAGGCCAAGGCTTTCAATTTTTCAGTCATCTGGATCTTTTTGCCTCCACCTTCTGAAGAATTTTTCAAGAAACTTCATCAAGTTGCAGCGAGTGCTTTTATTTTGCATGTCAGTGAAAACCTCAGTGCATTCAAATTTCAACCATCTGGGTCCTTTCCAATCAGTCTTCTGAAGAAAACCCATATCGCAGCTTTTTCAAGAAAATTTCAAAACCTAAGGGTTGGCTGCTTTTTCGATCAAACGTCAGGGTTTTACAAATCTAATCAACTGGGTCCGTTTTAAATCTTGTTCTGAACAAAACCCAGGTGCCAGCTTTTTTCGAGGAAAATTGAAAAAATTAGGGTTTGCTGCTTTTTCAGTCAAAATTCAAGATTTTCAAAAACGGACGATCTGGGTTGTCTTGCAACGAAGGTCTGAGCAAAACCCATATCTCAGAAAAAATTCCAAAAATTTGTCCATTTGAAGACGAAAAACCAGCATTCTAAAAATAGAAGGTTGCTCAAAACTTGTCTGAACATAGGCGAGTTTACAGTCATTCTTCAAGGTTTTCAATATGGAGTACACTCCCCTCGAGTTTAAGACCAAATCAGCACTATGTTAAAACTTCATCATCTCAGCTGAAGAACGAGAGAAGGTGTGATATGAGAAAAGGGAAAGGTATCGGAAAAGAGTGTTGCAATAATCTTCTGATGGAAATCAAGAGAGGTGTCAGAAGCATAAAGTTGCAGAGCCGCCAAGTTATCAATTAGTGAGTCATCTTTTTAGGCAGCGATGTTTTGCAAGAATAGAACTCATAAAACAGTTGAAAAAGTGAAAGATTCCCTAAGGGCGAAGAGATCTTGGAGAATCAGAATATTGCCTTAGTTGGCATAGATGCACCGAACCGGGACACAATTTCCAATTTCCTAACGGATGTGATCGAGCTTTAAAGCAGCTTTCTTCTAGAAGCTTTCTTTCCCGCTTTCTTTCTATTCTTGGAATAATCCTTATCCATTCTTTGAGGATAGAAAGAAGATAAGATGTAATAGTTGGCGTTTCCCACTTTTCTTGCTTTCTTAGGTGCTAGTTGTTATCTTCTTCTAGATTTAGAAATAAAGCTTGCATGCTAAGCAAGTCGTAGTTGTAAAAGCAAGGAGATTTTAGGGTTCCCTACTCCTCTATTGCCTATAAACAAGAGCCTTTGCTCATTATTTTCTTTAACGGTTATTGCATAACAACCCAGCCCCTTTAGCCAGAAGTTGTTATTCAAGGTCACCACTTTGTGTTGGAATCCATATTGTGATAACAAAACGCTGAGCCTATTTTGCCTTCTATTTGTTATTCAAGTGTCGTTCAATTGTGTTGTGATAAGCAAATTGTTGAGCCTCTTTAGCCAACAAGGAGTTAGTGTAATTGCTGTTTCTAGTGTGTAAGAGCAAGATTGCAAGCCTCTTTAGCTGCAATTTCTTGTTCCAGGCATGTTAGAAGGGAGTTTTGTTCCTGCCGAGTAATAAAAATCATGAGCCTCCTTTGCCTTGATATAAAAATCATTCAAGTATTGGTGTTTTTACTTTATGATCTTGATTTCAACTTACATTGAAGTGTGTAGGATGTTCGCTGAGAAAGAGTTTATTGAAGCACTTTGTCAGAGAATCATCCTTGTCCATTTCTAATTTCTCTTGCTCTGCTTATTACTTGAGAAGTTAGAAACGTCTTTAGTTTAAGTTAGTCGTAGTTGAAGTTCTTAAATTAGAAAATCTCAGCTGCGGCGTTTGTGTTTTATAAACCTTGTGCTCTAAGCTGATCAAAAAGATAGGCAACTTAGTTTTAGTTTACTTTCTTGAATACCATCAGCAAGAGGGAGCTTCCCCTCCTAATTTGAAGAGCAGTTTATCTATGCATAGCTGTCTGTTTCAAATACGCATTCCAGAGGTGCGAATTTAAACGCCAACAAGTAGCTAGCAAGGTTTCTTCGTCCTTCTGATTCAAGTAGTAGCTTAAAGTAGAATAAATTTCATTTCATGCTAATAGATAATAGTAATGGAATGTGGTGTTTGATCTAGGCAAGCTTCGCTTATCCATACCACTAGTGGGCTCATTGATGGTGTGTTCGCCTTGTGTGGTCAACTGGAAACGTTGTGGACCTAACTTCAATCATAGTTTGAATGATGGTATGCGTTGTTGTGATGGTATCTTCATGTCAAGTGGTGGTTTGAATATCTTTAGTCACCTCCCTTGGAGATTGTACCGACTTTGTGGAAGCTGTCCGACAAGAGGCAAAGCGAAGTCCGGTTGAAGTTTGCTGAAGTTGAGCTTCATATACCGCATTTAGGATAGAATTTAGACTTTCTAAACCCTGCATTCATTTAAATTCAGTACTTCTTGGTTAGTTTAAGAAATCTAAGCTTCATTGATAAATCCTTTGAATCTTGAAAACCCCTTCCTCTGGAGTGAACAATTACGTAAGTCCCCTTGAAATACCAGCAAATCACATCGAGCCAACTGAGACTATCCGCTGCATGAAGGAACCTTGGAGTTGAATGCATGATCTTTCTAGCAATCTTAGCATGCAGGAGATTTTGTTCAAGAGAGGATAGAGTAGCCGTTGGTGAACTTTATTCTGTGTACGTGCAGTCACGAAAAACACATCAACAGTATCCTTTCTTCTCATCTTTCCCTTTCTTCTTCGAAGATTGAGAGGCGAGGACATGAATGTCTTCACTAGTTGAACTTTGACCAACGCCTCTAGTAACCAACCTAGACTCCTCTTGAATACAATCTGCACTAAAACGATCAAACTTAGGAAGTTTCGATCTTGCACTGATTCCTTGAATATAGGACTCCCAAGATGAAGGAAGACCATTAAGAGCAAGCATGGTCAAGTCCTTGTCATCTATCACATGACCAATTGTAGAGGGCTAGTCTCTCAACTCCGAAATCTTCATGAAGTAAGCAATAACCGTTTCTCCTTTCGCCATTTTCACATGATGAAGTTGTTGCTTCAGTGCAAGAACCCGACTGGTGTTGTTGATTTTGTGCATCTCCTCCAAGGTTTTGAACATGTCTCTTGCCATCTTCAACTTGGAGACAATAGGAACAATATGATCCTTCACAGAATCAACTAACATCTTCTTCGCCTTGACATCTTTTTTCCTCCATTGAACTTTCTCTTCCTCATTCGTAGGTTCGGGAACTTTGCTCTCCACAAACTCAACCAATTCGTTTTCCTCCAAGGTGAGCATTATTCTGAATCTCCATGAAGTGAAATTTGATGCTCCCTTGAGTCTATCCTCAATCTTAAGACTGTTCACCATCTCGATGAAGAGATAGAAGTAATCAACAATGAGAAAGAGAATAAGGAGTATCGCTGTAATAAGAAATCTGATAACGATCTTCTTCACACCCGCTCTGATACCATGTTAGTTTTATGATTAGATGTATGCACAGAAAATTAATTCAAAAATCAGACACAAAACACAGCAGATACCCTGGGAAAACCCTCCTCTTGAGGGAGAAAAACCCAGCAACAATATATCACTTATATATTGAATTTCAACAACAATGATCTCCTTACAAGAGGCCAATTTGCAGACCAGAATATAAGCACTAGATATGATGCAATCACAGAAATACAAAGAGACAATTTGCTGATAATAAAACTCAGCCTTCAACTATGACGATCTGCACTTGTAGATAAACTTGCACTTGATGATCTTCAACTTGTGACGAATATGCTTGAATGGAATGGATGATAAACAAAGAGAGAAACATCGAATATATATACAATATGGAAAGGTCGTCACTCTTCAAATCAAGTCGGCCATCATAGAGGAAGGCGCCTCTTCATTAAGTCACATCCAATGAGTAAGAAGTCGGCCACATAAGAATTTGTGCCTCAAGAAATCGCGCCACTTCAAGGTCGGCCTTGATAACAAATGTATTTCTTTATTAAACATGCCTCTTCATTAATCATCATGTCGGCCTTAACAAACAATTGCTACTCAACAATAAATTGTGCCTCTTGAATGAATCGATGTTTCAATAAATTAAATAGCCCTGGCTATGATTTCATTTATTATCATGAAGCAAAGGAGATCACTAGAAGAACATGACCGACGCTGTTATTAACATCAACAGGCCATACACTTGAAACCATGCCCTTTACATCAGCAATGATATGTCTTTGTATACAAATCATGTATTTGAGAGACCACAAGTACCAAGAGGCATTTGGAAGACTTCCCTTGTCTAATTGCGTCCATTTCAATACCATTAATGGCATCTTGGGTTGCGTAGGGAGACAGGTAGTTCTACCCAATTACTTATGGGAATTTGATGGAGAACTAGAGATCAGAAATGTGCAAGAAAAGCAAAATCCCACAAAATCCATGAGAAAGATGTTTTGGAATAATCATGAACACCATTTGGAGTTGGAACTCAACCATTGCATTCATCTTCCACGCTTGAAATTGCAAGAAACTTTGTGTCCATGGGATGGACAATGGTTTTTAGGTGGGGAAAATCTCTTGGGACAGTTGTAGGGGTCAAATTTGGTCATTAATGTCATTTTTGGGAGAATTTGGTGAGTGATGGAGGCAATCTAGAAGAAATGCAAAACTTTGATGCAGGATGGGAGGTCAAGATAGGAGATGCGAGGTTTCACCTCCAGACCAAAGATCGAGACTAGACATTGGAATGGAAGTCTAGAATTCAATTGAAACTTCGCAAATGGACAAAAATTAGTGAGTTGAAGATGCAGTAGAATGCTGACGAAGCAAAAAGAGGCAGTTGAAGAAATATCAAGAAACCACCGTCGAAGGCGAAAATCAAAGAAAAAGAGCCTTTTCAAAAGAAAGGCGCCCTTCCTTTTGGACCTCCAGATGCTGATAAACGACAAAAGCCTTCCCAGGATAACCTTCTCAGCCTAGGTAGATCTCGATGATGCAACTGGAAGCACAGACATCTGACAGGACAGTCAATAGATAATCCAGAGCAAACTAGGCAACTTTTCAGACAAAGATAACCATGCTGAAAGACAAAAGAGCTCTTTTCAATGAGGGGCGCCCTTGAATAAAGGAGACCTAAAATGAATTCCAAGTTTTTCTTAATTCATTCATCTTCGGCGAAATGGAGCTGGCTACCTGGCGGGATATCAAGCGAAAGCATCTGATTCTCCGATCAACGAGAAATCCAGATCAAAGCACGATAGGTCATTTCAAAAGGCTGAAGAACAAAGAATGAAAATTCACCAAGGCACAGGCAAAATAGCCCTTTCTTGGAAAAGGCGCCCTCTCTTTTGAAGCTCTAAACTCAGCTTTTTACCATCATGCCTCCCAGACACTTCTCTTCAGGATAGATCCAGCTCAGCAGTGAATGTGTCAGCAACGTCTCAGGATCAACAGATCAAGTCAGATTGAAGATCAAACTGAGGTCATTCAAGAGAGAAAATAATAAAAACTTGCAAAAAATCAAAAAGGACGCCTTGAAGAAGTCAAAGGTCAAGTTGTTGACTAAAGTCAAAATATTTGGAGTAAAACTTGGCTAAAACACTCCACGATCAGTGGAAATCACCTTTTTGAACTTCAGATCAAGCCAAAACCACTTTTGATCATGAATTAGGTCCCCAAACTTGTGGATCTAAGGCTTGAGCTTATATAATCAAGGTATAGGCGTCCTACTTCATTATTTCATTGCAGGTTAAAGATCAAGAACAGCCACAAGCTCTCAAGGACGCCATTTACAGATCTGGACAAGGTTTTCATCCGTTCTTCGATATTTCTTGCAGATCTGAAGCAGAAGAAGATTGCTAATTTGAGGATTGAATTCAGAGGCAGATTTTCTCAGGGAGTCGGATAAAAAACTTCCAATCCATCTTCTATCTACTTCCTCTCTTCTTGTCTTAGGTTTTCTTACACATTTCAAAAAGGCAACAAGCTACATCAGATTAGATCAACTGGGTAGATCCAGCATAATTTTCCAGAGAAACCCATCTCGTCAAATTTCCGAAAATCAGCATACTTGCTGCCCCTATTTTTGGGGGTTTTTTCCAAAAGTTTCAGAATCAAAATTCTGAGGAATTGGGCTTGTTCAGCATTGAAGAACGAACAAAACCCATGTGCCAGACTTTTTCCCAAAAAATACTTCTTAGCAGGGCGCTATTTTCAAGGGTTTCCGAAAGTTGTCAGAACAAGGTTGAGTTTACAGTCAATCTTTAAGTTTTTCAAGATGCAGTACTCTAAGGTACAGTACAGGACCAAGACGGCCCTATTCCATGATTACTTGAAAACGATTGACACAAATTTACATCAGGTAAATCTAGTGGTTGATCTGGAGCAGCTGGAAGGAATGAATCAAATCACATTGTAGAATATTGAAGAATCCGGGTTGCTACAGGCCGCATCCATTCCCATCACACTGCAAAGCGTGGAGCTTGTAATTGCTTGTGTTAAGCATTACAATCCTACCACTAGAGAAATCAGAGCAGCAGATGGAAGAATTGTTTGCAGTTTAAAACCTCAGGATATCGAAAGGTGCTTTGATATCCCATCATGTCCTAACAACAAAGTTATATCAGTGACGGAATGCGAGAAGGCATTCGAGACAGCCAAGGACAAATGTCAAAGGGTAATAGCTGAAAAATGGCTAAAAGTGACAAAGGCTAGCTTGCCTAAGTTGGTGGGACAAGGAGAATGTAAAGATGAGTACTCAGTGTTAATCACTTTACTCAATAGAATCACTGGAGAAGAAGATGGCAATTTCTTTCAGTCATGGATGTTCTAGGTCATTGCGAAAATCATTGGCAAAAGGGAACATTATGACTGGGCCACTCTGATTAGTGACACACTCCACCAACAGATCACTAGGTATTTGGAAGTTCATAGGTTCCACATGTGCTCTTACCTAGTATACCTAATTGCCTTCCAAGGTGATTTCAGGTTATTGAACAATGTGGGAACCTTAGGTGTGCAGAAGGTTCACGAGCATTTTACACGTCTTGAGTTTACTCAAGCGGAACGACACTTCAAGAGAACAAGTGATCACTTCATTATGCACATAGTACGTGAGCTAGACCATGAGATGCACGTGCGTTTTTCACAAGCAGCCAAGGAGGCAATTGCGGATTGGGCGGATTGGTTCATCCAATTCCCTGCATTCTCCTACATACGCGTGTATGGTTACATTGGTCACCCCGCCATGCTACCAAGATACCCTTCAAATAGGGTAGTCTTCATGGAATTTGTGAGACAGTTGTCTGAAGTCCATGTCTATTTGCGCTTGAAGAAGAAGACAACTGTTAACTTTCCCATTGGAATGGGACTCTATAGATGCAGATTCGCGGCAGATGCTAAGATGATGAGTCAAGAAACAGTGAGGTTTAATCTCAAGTATCTCATTGAGAGAAGATCCTATGATCCCAGAGGGCTCTACGCGGCGCATCTTGAGCAACACTCGTCACATAAGTCTTCCATGGAAGACTATTGGGTAAACTATCAAGATGAGTATGAAGTGCGAAGAAGGAACTACAGCAGATTCTGACTCTCGCAAATTGCTGATTTCATGTCAGCAGACATCGAGGGCCTATTCGATGATGAAGGGGAAGTCATTCTCCCCTCGTTCTTCGTAGATTCAGTTGACTCCCAATAACTCCCAAGAGTGGATTGGTATGCCAAGGAAAACACTTCCATAGAGGAAAGAACGAGTAGAGTGGTTAGAAATAGCCAACTCTATCTCGACAGCAAGAAATCCAGGAAGGTGATACCTCACAAAACAGAGCTGCCACAGGTTCAGTCTACACCACCTTCCACTTCAAAGAGAAAGCCTAGGGAGAAGCAATGGTGCAATCCTCCTCGAAGGATGAGGATGTCGAAGCTTATAAAGCCTAGAACACAGAGGACACCTGTGGAGAAAGCCACACATAGTCCTGAGATTATCATGGGTATTGCTGCCCCAGAGCAAAGAGTAGAGAATGCTACCACTGAAACAGCTGAAGTTGTTGCCGAGGTGCCAGCTGCAATATTTGTTGAAGAGCCAATGGCTGAGCCAATAACAGAAGTACCAGTAGTAGAACCAGCAGCAGAGGAAGTAGTGGAAACTGTTATGGAGACAGAGCTGCCAACATCAACACCATCACAACAGTCACAAGTCCTCATTGACTTGGATTCGCCACTCGAGAGACATTGCTCCAGCACAGTCTCACACATCGGGCATTCAAGGGCCTCATAGTCCTCTAGTGAAGATCGCTGGAGACTCCATTATCATTTGAAAGCCTTTGTGGAGAAAGAAATCCTCCTATGAACTTGACTTCACCGACCACCACGCCCCACAAGATGCTTCTCTTCGCTAAGAAACTGGAAGAGGCAAGTCTGGCTACAGAGGAATGCAGAGTGTAGGAAATTATCATAGAGACTGCCCCACCAAGAGAGAGAGAAGAGCATACAGGTACAAGTAGAGGACCTCACATTGTCTCAACTTAACCTCGGGAAGACTACATGACAAGTGGAGGCAGACCTTCTTAGAATAGCTTCGGTGAGCGCACAAGAAAGAATGGCCAAGGATGGAAAAGAAAAAACAGCCTTAAAGGCTGAAAATCAGCAACTAAGGTCATACATAACCAGCTTGATGCATGGCAACCCAGACGTCTCAGCCTTACCAGCAGGATTGTTAGATCTCCCTGCAGAACAAAATCATCAACAATTGATAACATACGGCAAACACTTGAGAGATCAAGTGGAAGAGTTTGTTCTCAAGGGAAGATGTATACTGAAAAATCTATACCAGTTACGGGATAGAGCACATGGACTTCGTGCAGAGATCCAGCAATTAGAACAAAGAATTGCAGAAAAGAGGCTAGAAGACGAGAGCACAATTGCAGACTTGCAATTGGCATATCAATCAGTCTACTCCAAGGAAAACAAGCAACATCTCTTTGCTTGGAAAGAACAACTGGTGTACAAGGTAAAAGCCTATGACACCCATTCAATGGAGTTGATTGATTATAGACGGGTAGTCGCCACTATTATCAACTTTGCAAGAACGTTGGTAATATCTTTCCTTTGCATGGAATATCAGTGTGGAGGAGGAGAATATGTCAAGATGGTCACTGTACAAAATCAGTTCAGAAACGTCATCCGCAGTACCTTTCTTGATGATCCAGATGGTTGCAAGCTGGCTAAGGTAAGGTAGCAACTTTATCAACCAAGTTTGAAGAGGCAACATCTCAGTGTATAGACTTCGGGAATCAACTCACAATAGGTGAGGTAATGCTGCGACGCCACATCATCATTCTACAGAGCATTAACTCCCCAGATGCTGATGAAGTCAACGAATGGATAGAAACACTGCTAATCAATGGTGAGCTATAAAGGCACCAAAGAAGGACGTCCTACACCCTCCAAGTGGAATTTATGATACTTGAGTTTGACTTGATGCTTCTTTCCAAGTCAACTCAAGATGACATTAAATGTAATTGGAGTTAACTTGATGCCCCTTTCCAAGTTAACTTCATATCCCTTAAATCATGCATTGTCAGATCCCACTGATTAAGGATGTCTAACCGACTTCCATGATTTGTGGATCTTAGATCTCCACTAAATGTGGATGTCTATTTTGGAGGGATACTTTCATTAAAGTTCACCTTTAGTTTTCTTTCAGTCAACTGAAGTAGTTTCCAGTTGACTCTTCATTCTCTTTCAGTTAACTGAAGTAGTCTTCCAGTTGGACTCTTTGTTACAGCTAATCAAGTAGTTTTCTAGTTAACTACTTGTTCCCCCTTTTAAGGAATAAATCTTGCTAATTGATTGGCAAGAACTCATTGTTAACTGAAGGAGATTTTGGGGTTGCCCACTCCTTTGAGTTCTATAAATAAAGGCCTTGGGCTCATTGTTTGTTCAACCTTTACTTGCTATGCAAAATACACAACCACTGACAGGACAGACACTGACCCTGACCATCTCCCGGGATATTTGGCTCACAATGCTGTCGTTTGTTGTTGTTTAATGTATTGTAGTTCAATCTATACTTCGGATAGGGGTTCCTCCTCAGCAAGATTGTTGGCCAAGACATCGTCAATTTGTCGTTTCTTGTAAACCATTTCCTAGCCCATACCTCAGATAGGGGTTCCTCCTCCTTGGTAGGTCTCAGATCTAGTTTACCGTAAAGAGTGTTTGCTTGTACCAACCTTATCTCGGTGTATACCCGAGAGTTCAGAGCCTCGGTCATATTCTCAGGAGATGGCGAATTCAGGTGATCCAACCATCCATTCCCGCTCCTTTACCCTCATGCTCTGTTTACCTTGAAGGTATTGGATAGATTAAAAGCTAGAATAGTTGTAGTTAAGATTTGCCGAAACCAGAGAAAAAGTTTAGCTACGACGCATTGTGTTTGTGCACCCTTGTGTCCTACCGCTGAAGTACAAAAAGATAGGAACCTTAGTTAACCATTCCCTTACTTATGCATTGCTTTCAGCAGAGAGGGACTTCTCTTTAAATAACGAAGAAGTGTTGCAAAACATTTGAAATAGCTGAACGTTTACAATCAGCACTCCAGAGGTGCTAATTTAAACGCCAACATAGAACATGTGGGGAAAGGATGTAGAATTGAAGGTTGGAACATCTTGAGCTCCAAAGGAACTTTGCATGATAGGAGGAAATGAGTAACAAAGCTATTGGGAAATTTTGTGGGAATTCAATGTAGAACTAGTGGAGGCAAAAAGTTTAGATGCCATTGAAAGTTTGCAAGAAATTAATTGAAGGAATGTGGGAAAATCATGTGGAATTGATGAAGGGAAGTGGAAGTAGAATTGGAAGAAATTCATAGGTTTGAAAGTGCAACAAGATTCCACAAAAAGGGAACTAGATGGAACGTGGGAAATGATTAGAGAACTTGAGATTGGGGTGTTTGGAGGTGAAAATGGATGAAGGAAGATGTCTGTTCAAACTTAATAAGTCCACAAATCAAGAAATTGGGAACGAAAGCAATGCAATGGGAGAATGCGGGGTTGTAGAAGGCGACAAGAGGTTTGGATGGAAAAAGATGAAACAAAAGAAGTTTGGATGAACCTTGCAAGTCCACTAAAGGGAAATTGGGAAGGGATCAAGGGTTGTAGGAATCAAGAGTGGACGAGGATAGGAGGTCGGGAGGAAGAAGGGAACGAAAGAAGTCTAGATGAACCTAGCAAGTTTTCAAAGCACATGAAACTTGACTAGAAGTTGGGAATTGGAGGATGCGGGGATATGGAAGAGGATACCTAGAGTTTGGGACAAAGAAGTACAATTGTCCATCAAAAACTTGCAAAAGGTAGAAGCAAAGGAAAATGAAGAGTGGAAGGGACTCGATAGACTTAGTGGAACTTCTATGCGGGAGTGGAGGTTAGTATGGGAGACAAAATGACCAGAAGGCGTCTATTACTCCACTAAAACTCCACAACTTTGTAGAAATTGAGGAAAATGACCAAAACTTTCCCAGACATAACTTTTTGGATTTTCAAAACTTTCAACATTAGATAGGAACATGAGGGATGATGAGGGACAACATTTAGGCAATTGGACCAAGGGAATACCCAATCGAATTCTCAATTTTTTTATATATGATGGGCAAAATCAGGTCAAATGCACAAGGGAGGTGGGACTTAAGCAAATTTTTGCGTTGTCAAATTGAGTCCCAACACTTTGAAAGTTGAATGCTACAACCCATGTTGGGATTTCATTCAATGTACGTCACAACCAACTCACACGCATAGAATTGATAGGGATAAAAAGTCACACGCAGTAGTGTAGCACAACAATGGATGCCTTGCAAACACATACAACATGACAAGCACAATAGAACGAGATGGAGCACATGGATTTGTTTTGATGTAACATGCCAACCGTTCACTGAAGTAATTTTTTCTAAGTTTCCACTTTGCGAGTAATTAAACTATGTAACAAGCCATTGCAATAAAAAAATTCTTTTTTTTATTGAGAACAAATGAACATAGATGCCATAACAATATACAACAAGGATTCCATTTCAATATAATAATTTCATGAATTACAATATTCCAAGAATGTGTACAAGTACATACATACCTCAACTAAGCTTCAAAGCAATAGATATAGATGGTCTAGGATCCACCTTTCAAAACCTTGGTCTTTTGTCGCTTGCTGAGGAGGAGAAGCACCACTCAAGTGCTTTTCCGCCAACCACAAACTCATATGTAGTCCCCCGTACATCTATCGTATGATAGATGGCCCTACCCTTCGATGAAGAGATTGGTGGAGTAACCTCGTACGACAACCACATTGAGCTTAGTGTTGTACCCTACATGACTAGAACTTGTAACCCTACAATCTGCAACTAGCATGCACTACATGGACACGGTGAATTGACAGTGGAGCCAAAGGCAATCACACTACTTTGAAAAAAGTGTTCTCACTCAGTACTTTGAGTGATGGTCATTTTATTCACTTACACTACTTAAGCTCATTTTGACTTAAGGCCACTATAATCTATGCATAGGTAGTCCTTCCCATGGGTAGTCTTTAACCCCAAAATTAACCTATCATTACCTTACATACTCTAGGGTATTTCTACTCACAAGGAATATGTAAAAATTCTCTCCCTTCAATGGACAAACAATCCGAGAAGTAGCCCACTAGCTATTTAATATAATTAAATAACTTAGCTATGAGTAACCCTTAAGCTACCTTTGTTTAATCATATCTAGTATAATAATACCTATGAGAAACAATTCCTCCTACCATGTAGTAATTACAAACACTTCACAAAACAGCATAAACAACTTCTACATTCCTTTCAAATCAGATGCTATATTTCCCTAACACAAGTTATCTCAATAGATCAATTAAACACTCAAGAATCAATCTTTTATAAACAAAGACAAATAAAAGAAGGTTATCCTCATGCTTGTAATACGCTTGTCCAATTGATTGATTGTTGTACAGCTTTCCAAAACAGCAACTATCTTTGTTTTGATCTCACAAGCAATGCCTCAATAAACCTCTCTCAAGTTGATAATATACTTCTCTCAAAATACTCAAGTTCTCACACAATACTCAGAATGAACTTTCAGAAAATGCAAACTAGAAGTGGAGAATAGAATGTAATAGAATGCATCCCAAAAGAGAGCATAAGCCTCTCTATTTATACAGCAAGATAGAGACTTCACAGCCTACAAAAAAGGCATGTATATTGATAAAAACCTCTATGCAAGTTGACTCACTTCACTTGGCAAAAAGGTGGCAGCATGTTGTACCCAAACCAAAATTTTTTGCTTCATCAAGGACATTTTGCGTTTTAAAAGTCTAAACCTTGCTAATTTGTTGTAAAACACAGTTTTGGGCAATATCAAGCATGGAGTTTTTGTCAATAGTTTGTCAGTCAAAGTCAGTTATATTGGTCAAAACCTGAAGCAGAGACTCAAAATGTAGATTTTCACGATGGAGGAGCATCTCAGACGACATTTCATATTGCAGACGGTCATGTTAATGATCGAAACAGAGTTTTTACAGATCAAATCAGGGAGATTTCTCAGAGGAAAAGCCCAAAAACGCAAGTATAGCTCAAGGGCGCCCAGCTTATTGGAGGTCAAGATTCTGGTTAAAATGCTCAAACATCCAGTCAATCTCTTCAGAACTAGTCTGGCTATCCGTCGAGCTATCCAGCGAGGCGTTCCGAGACCCACAGCTCTGGCAAATAGCGACAGAAGTTAAAATCCCTAAATTTTAGGAGATGAGAATTTTGCTCTTTTCAGGCAAAAGCGCGCCTCTAGCCTGAGGGCGCCCATCTTGAAGCAGGGGTAAATCTCGACAGTTTCGTTGCCGGATGCAGTCAATCCATTCACAAATAGTCTGCTTATCCGACGAGATATCAAGCTTACTATCCGGACTCTCAGTTCAGCGGCCATCCAAAGATCAGCTTAAATGGAGTTTTCACGCTTCGAAGCCCGCTTATGCCCAAGCAAGTACAAAGCCAGGGCGCTTGGCTTAAAAGGACCTCTAGATGTCGACTGTGAGACGTAGTCTTCACAACATCAGTAGTATTCTAGCCTAGCTCCGCGATGCATCATTCAGCTTGTCGATCCGACGTTCCTGGTGGTCGTGGCAGAGATTTTACCGAGCACGTAATTTTACGGTCGAACCAACAAATGGTTTTCAGTATATTTTCATAGTCTTAAGGCGTCTAGCCTTTAGGCTGGTCAAACGAGCCCGTTCACGTTCGAAGTCTTCACGACTATTGAGCGTAATCAATTTATCTATCCAACGAGCCTAGCCGTCAGCCTTCAGCATTTGGCAGTCGCTCGTGCGTGTGAGGTCTTTGGTGTAATACTGCAAAGTGAAGATGTTCGGAAAATGGCTAAGTCTGGGAGCAGTAATCTTAAATAAAATAATGACCGAGTTTTGAGGTCTTAGAAGCGCTTTTCTTGCCTCGCCACCTCCGCTGACTTCTCTCTTTCTTGTAGGCCCTTCCGGCCGCCCTGCTAAAACAGATAGTTCCTCGAATCGGTCATCCCAGCCTGCATGTCGACGACAAAGTAGGGTACTTGATGAGCGCTCAACTTTCGCCAAATGACAAAATGCAAACCATGAGCCGTGGGTGCTTTTACTTTGAGGCTCCACACAACTTTCAGCCGGCCATGCATACAAATAAGTTGGATGAATATCTCCAGTCATGCAGTGAGCTTCGCCTCATATCAGCAGGGTTCACCGTTCACCGTCAGCGGCCGTTTGAAGTATCAGATGGCAGTTTAGGGAAATGGCTAAGTCTGGAACCCGTAAAGCAATTTAATCAGGTGCGCCTAATTTTTCAAGGGGTTAAACGATGGATTTTGCAGTTGTGTCTCCCAGCAGACATTTCTTTCTTGTTCAGTAGGCTTTCCGATGAATTCTTCAGAACAGTCTCAGCATCATCTGGTCATCCGGAAATCAGTGTCGAAGTTGGCCAGTCGTGACAGTGTTGTCAGCTATAAAATAGGGATTTAGTAAAAAATGAAGTATCTTGAGCAAATGGACGCCTATGTGCTCAAGAGATGACTTTTCAGAATCAGTGAAGTCAAACGATGAATCTCAGAGCTTCAACCAGTTTGTCAACTGAAGTTCAGAATATGTCTATTTTTGGCGCCTAATTTCATGATAATAAGTATTTTATTATTATTTTCAAATTTGAACTTCCAGTCAGTGGCAGTTGAACTCAAAGGCAACCAATCAGAGGATTTCTATTCTTGTTAGGGTTTATGAATTCTTGCAGTCACAATTCAGTGCGAATTTCTTCTTATTTATACATGGCGTCATCTTCATTGTTATTCATAAAGCTTTCAAAGAGAAAATTCGATTTCATTAAGAGATATTTAATCTTAAGTGAATTCGTGGTTTTCAATTTCAAGTTCATATTTTCAAAGGGAAATCGAAGTTATCAAAGCAACTTCAGAGAATTCGAATTTTGTTAAAGGAGATTAATATTCAAAGGCAAAATCGTAATTCCTCAAAGGCGCAAAATTCAAAGATAAATTCGTGATTTCTCATAATTTCAAAGAAGGGCGCATATCTTCAAAGTAATTCAAACTTCCAAAGCAATTCGCAATTCCTTGATTCTCAAAGGCAATTCCAAATTCTCAAAGGCGTATTCAATTATCAATTAAATTCGCAATCCTTCAAAGATTCAAAGGCGGATTTTAATATATCAAAAGGCGAATCCTCAAATTCAAATCATACAAATTCGTATTTTCTTCAAGGAAATTCGAATTTCTTCATATTTAAAAAGGCGCAAATTTCAAGAGGAGAAATTCGTGGTTTTCAATTCCAAGGCGAATTCTTCCAGTTCAGAGGCAAAATCTTCATCAATTCACAAAGGCGATTTTTCCTAACATATCTTTTTGCAGATTCAAGTTCACAATTATCAGTTTTTCAAAGAAATCTTGAGCGATTTTCATAGAAGAAGACATCATAAAAACGTCTTTTTCATCCTTCAGATCTCAGATTTCTCACAAAATACATAGTGCATGTTCCTAAAATTGGCGAATTTGGCAAGTCTCAGTATCTGGATCATTCCCATATAATT
>VDFB02213227.1:0-16167 GCA_007258455.2 Sequoia sempervirens | reverse complement strand
CTTTGATTTTTTAGGTATGTGAAATCTTTGTACATTTTCTTTCATTCTATTATGGCTTGTTTTCATTTTTGTTGTTTAGCTTATTCCATGTTGGTCAAATTGTTTGTTTGTGATGCAATATCAGATTGCCAAGCCACTCAGCAACATCATTTCTTTAGGGAACTTCCTTCCCAAATCAATAAAGAGTAAAAGATCAATTTATACAAATTTTGTCAAATTCATCCAAAACTACTTCACTAATTCAACCAAAATCCATTTATTTCATTTCAAGTTATAGGCCAAGGTAGCCGGGTTCATACATCTCCATATATCAGAACCATTTTTAGAATCAACTTTCAACTTTGTTCTTGTCATAAACAATACAACAATCACTCATCAACTCAACTTACCCTTTCAAGGAAAAAACAATCAAACACCTTTGTTCCTTAGACCTGCAATCAAACATCATCCCAGCCATTTAAGATCTCTTTGCTCAAATCAACACATCCATCATCATATCTTCACTTAAACGCCATTTGTAACAACAACAAGCAGCATTAGTTTAACACTGTCACCAGACCTTTAAGATACCAATTTCATCATGTTTTGATTGTAATATTCCAATAAATCAGTATAGACACACTTTGACTACTTTGCATTCAAGAAACCATTGCCATATATTGGAAACATATGCCCAAATCATCAAATATTTCACAATCTACCTTCAAAACATTACCAAGCATAGACACAACTGTGGCATCACAAATGAGACTACTCCCAAGCACTTAACAACATTCCTTTCACTGTTTCTACATATTCCCTGGTTTTAGCAAACAATGCCAAATATCTCTAGTAGGCCAACATTCCATCTAATCGGGTGATTCCTTTTCTATCATAAAGCATTTGCACAATCCCAATACAGATTCTCAGGCCTATTTTGATCCTTTTCAACATACTCTAAAATTTTATACACTTATTTCACAAAACAGAGTAGAACCAGCATGCTGTCTACTAGTAAAAGCCCTTAAATAGGTCAATTTATCAAAGAAAGTCATCATAGAACTACTCACTAATCCACCAAACTTGCAAACAGTCTTAGGCCATGTGTAGAAACTCACAAATAAACAAGTTTCAAGATGGGAAATGTCCATCAATACACAAAATCAGTAAACAATTGATTATAGGGTGAAAACACACCAACCATGAGGGTTTCTTTAATGAAACATTTGCAAAACCTCTACTACTCCGCCCAACAATTGAAACATGGTTCATTATGTTTGCAAATTATTTTGAAATCATTTCTAAGCTCCTCTACATGTTGTTTCCTCAAACCCTACTTGAAAACGCCATTTTTTTGAATGAGAAAATTCAGAATTTTGATCATGCAACAGTATCCTGACTTCTTATTTCTATTTACCCCTACCACACACATATTCACATTGAAAAGACACTAAATATGATCCATTCCACCGACCTACTAGCCCTACGTCAGTGGAATGGCTAAGAATCACTTTTTAGACTCTCAAAGCAATTGTAAGGAAACCACAGACTGAGACTTAGGAAACTAAGTTCAAATTCTTGATTATTTGAATTACAATTCCTACAACTTTCAAGAATGAAAGAAGTCTCTTTTTCTAACAAGAATAAAATATTAGAATGCTTGAATCAGTATGCAACTTAAAAACAAGAATAGAAAAGCTTTCCAAAATAATTGAGCAAAGGTTTTTTTATTGATTTTTATGGATTTTTGGGATACAAGATCTACCTTTCTCGAGCTTACAATGATTTTTAAAGGTGTCTAAATCAGTTGAAATAACTGCCTCTTCATCTTCATCAACCCATCCTTTCCCTTCCAAAAAAAAGACTCTCCACCTTCCTACTTTTGTGCAATTTTACATTTTTACAATAATTGATAACTTTTGTTATAAAAAGCAACTTTTCAATAATATCACCTAGTGACCTATTTCATGGTGCAAATACATTGAAATTCATCATTTCATGACCTTCACTCATCATATTTACTTGAACATTACAAATTGAACAAATTAGCCTTTTGAAGGAATTTCATGACCTAGGTGCTCCTGCACCAGTTTGTCATGTTACAACCTTACATTGTCAATGGACTTTCTTTGTGTATGCTTCCAAAGCTTTCATTGAGTTATGCTTCCAAAGCTTTCAATTAGTTAATTTGACAACTTAGCACTTTTTTCATAGGTAAAATTATTCGTCATGCCGAAGAAATGAACTATTAAAAGGATAAAACTAACAGATGATCAGCTCCAAGCCTTGAGAGATAAAGATAAAAATAGATGAGGGAATATAATGAAAAGAAGAAATTAGGAACGATTGATGAAAGCAATCCAGTTGTAGAGGAACCTCAACCATCAAAAAGAGAAAATAAATTGGCGGCACAAAGGGCACGAATGCAAAAGAGTCGTGCTAGGGGAGATGCAGATATAGTAGTTGGAGACACACCATCTACTACAAGTGAATATGAAGGGACATCATTAAGCACAAGCGAATATGGAGGACACCATCTACCACAAGTGAGTATGGTTGGACACCATCCACCACATCTGAAGTTGAGAGTACATCATCACTCAAATTTGATGAACAAGGTATGCCATCATCCTCATGTGAACCTCAAGGTATGTATTCTATTTCACCCTTGGTCAAAGGTACGCAATCTATCCCACCTCAATTAGAGTATTGATGGGAAATTTATAATGTTAGGATGTGTATAAGAGAACACCACCTAGAATTTTGCATAGAAAGCCAAATTTTTTGATTAATATTGATGAGGATATTTTTTAGCACATGGAAGGTAAGATTCCAGAACGCACTTGTAGAAGATATGCTGATAAGATTTGGAAAATGTTCTTTGAAGGCTAAATGAGACTGCAAGATGTCAACTATTTGTTCAAATGATGCGGGGTTTAAAGTACAGAAACATCATGAAGA
Organism: Sequoia sempervirens; assembly: GCA_007258455.2. Taxonomy (NCBI): domain Eukaryota; kingdom Viridiplantae; phylum Streptophyta; class Pinopsida; order Cupressales; family Cupressaceae; genus Sequoia; species Sequoia sempervirens. The sequence goes on along the minus strand of VDFB02213227.1, from coordinate 13,227 downwards.
CTCTTGGGTTGAGAACATCGAATGCATCAAGTGAAAACACTATTGTGAAGAATCTAATGGATGCTTATGACAATGTGGGTAAGACCTCAAGCTCAAAGGATAGTAATGTCACTGACATGTCATTACACATCGACTTTGGTAAAGCTATCAGAACAAGAGATCTAAGCCTCATTAAAAAAAGACAAGTGAACAAATGGGAATTGGTAGGAGATTTTTTTTTATAAAATCAGTCAATTAAATCATTCAAGTGTCAGATCAAAGGGATGTAAGAAGGAGAATCGATAGTGAGAATTGTGACCCATCCAAAGCATTTTTTGGATGCGACTCCATTAATTTTTTCATAAATTTCAAAATGCTTATCCATAGGTGGTATTTCTCAAAGGTTACAGGAAATGCACTTAAACCTTTTTATGTCAGATAAATCCACTGCATGGCTAGACTCGATATTAGATTTACAAGCCATTGCCAGTGTTTTATGCGTTCTATATGTTTAGATTTGCATACTAATGATGTTTGAAGAGTTGTGGCATAGAAGCCCACAAAATCTTCAAAAGAGTTCTTATCAAAATTTTATGTCAAATAGAGGATGGCCAAATATTCTATAGGAGAACATATTTGGATGGTTCATCACCAGAGTGTTAGGTGGCTTGCGAATGCGAGTATGTCAACATATGGAGAAACAGGATGGAGTGGGGCATAAACTAGTAGATTTTAGGAAGTATAAAATAGTGGCATATACACTACAAAAGATGGGTCTCAAGCAAAAGGTGTGATTTGGTTGTTGAGAAGATTCCAGTGTATCATTTTATGTTCATGTTTTGTGAGAATCTAGTGTATGAGTATGTAAGGAATACCCATAGAGCCCGATGGATGGACACACAATTCAAGCTATGCAAGGACACCTTTCCACTTGGCAGCATAGTATCAGTGGTTGAATTTGCAGAGAACTACACTCTACAGCCGTAACGTGAGGTGCAGTCACAGTATTACAACTCCACACAGGTTTCGATATTTGTGCACATAACATTCATTCATGCAGCTAATAGTACTGAGGACCAAAGGAAGGTATTGAGGGAGTATCACTTTTATATTAGTGACGATCACACACATTCTCTAGAGTTCATGCAAGGTTGCTTCCAGATGTTCTACATTCATTTGGATAAGAGGGACATATCATACAGTCAGCATATAATATGGTCAAATAACTGTGCAGCACAGTTCAAGAATGCACGCATGTTCTACTGGATGTGCAGGATGCATCTCACAACACGTGTTCAACTTATGTGGAACTTTTGTGAGGCCAGATATGGAAAGGGGGAGCATGACGGTGTAGGAGCATGCGTGAAAAGAGCATTAGCGCAAGAAGAGTTAAAGTATATTTAGACAGTGCAAATTTGACAGATGCAAGATCAATTGTCAAGTGGTGTAATGTTTTGATGGGTCTAGGTAATGAAGTTAGGTCTTCAGTTCCTAAGTATTTTTGGTTGATTGATGATACTAACATTGCACCATATGCGGATTGTTGTACATTAACAGGATCGAGTGGGCTACACTCTTTCCTTAACTCAAATGCAAGTTCATGGAGTATCAATACACAGAAGATGGCATGATTTTTTTATTCATGTACAATGCAAGCTTGGAATAATTGTGAGTCAGGGGAGTGGGTTGAAAAATGGTTGACAAGTTATCTTAGCCCACTTCACATGTATCATACTCCAACAACATTGGAACTAACACAATGGAATCATCGATCGACTTTGACCACGTATTAGATCTAGTTCAACTAGGTAATATATCCTACTTGCTTTAATGTGAAATTCCATATTATTTATCTTAGTTTGTCTTTGTATTCATAATGTTGACTAGTTTCAAAAGATATAACATATAAATGTAGAGGCATGTTTATCGCAGTTAATGTAGATAGAGATAATGGAAAGAGAGTCTGAGACTATTACTTATTATGTCGTTGTGTTGAGGCAAAAAGAAATTGGAAGCTAGGTATAGATGGAGAAAACAGATACCCCCTCGAGGCTCAATTATTTGATGCTGGAGCGTGGGTGAGAGGTACCCACATAGAGTATTAAGCTTATTGGTTTGAGATTTGATGCCTTCGTGGGTGCACATTATAAAACCTTATGCAGTATCAATGTTCATTTGACCAAATATGGGGTAAACCTTTGAACAAGACCTTAATGGAAGGTCATGGGTTGTGTAAAGACAATACTTGACACAATAAAAGAGTAGAACTATGCAGGGCGGTTCATTTAAGTTAATTTGTAGTATATATACAGCGGTTCTTATTAATTTATACTTGCTTATCCATATCAATTTGGTTGGTATAATGCCTATCATCTTATTTTTACTTTAGTATGTCTGTAGGAAAACATTGATTGGTTTCCCCTTGCATAAAATGCAGATTTATGAGCCATCCAAGAGAATCTCAAGCAGAAAAGCAATGCAACATCCTTATTTTGATGATCTTGACAAATCTCAATTATGATTTTAAGCTATTACAAAAGTGTGTGTGAAGCTTGGTGAGGAAATTTCAAGTTATTCGTTTTGGAATTTAGCAATGCTGACCACCTATGATGTAGGAGCATTATAAGAGCATCTCGAATTTCAACAAATTCTATTCATGAGAGGTGTTGTGTGCAATAGGTATCTTGGAACTCCCAGTGAAGATGTATGACCAAGACTGACTAACTTGAGAGACTGCCATGCTTATCTGTAAGTGCCTTCCATATATTTTGGATGAGCTATTTCTTTTTATTCTTTTCCTTTGCGTATCTGTAACTAAACTAGTAAAAATTGATTGGTCCCTCCTTGCAGAAAATGCAGATTTATGAGCCATCCAAGAGAATCTCAAGAAAAAAAGTAATGCAACATCCTTATTTTGATGATCTTGACAAATCTCAATTTTGATTTGAATGAAATCTTGCAATAAAAGTTCCCTGTTCATAAATTTCTATGTTTTCTTTCAGTTTTGTTAGCTTTGTACTACATGTACAGTAGATTTAGGCCTCGTCCTTTGTAGATTAAGATAATACAGAACATTAGGTTTCTTTTTAGTCCATCTAGAAGAAAATCCATTGAGTTTTTCCACTGTTAGAGCACATTTTTTGAAATTCAGTTTGGAACCTTCAATTTGAAGTTTTGAGAGTCAAGTAAAGAAATAAGGAATACTCCACTGAATTAGGCTTATAGATCAATGGAGTAGGGTTATAGTAGGGTGTTTATGGTGCAGGAGCACCAAGGACAATTAGGACCACAAGGTGGTCAAGTGTTAATTTTGATTTGTAGTCCATGAAGAATGTTGTAATAAGGTCACAAGGACCATTAAGAAGTGTTTTAAGTCAATCTGGGTTGGTAGTTTATGAGGTTGCAATGTCATGTTAGCATGTTGTCAATTTGGTGTAATGAAACCTTGAATGGCCTAAATGTGAAAATGTATGTAAATTCGTAATGTAAGGGTCAAGATGATGTAATGAGGCCATCATAAGGTCACTAGTTTAGGTATGGAGTCATTTACATCAATATGTCAAAAGTTGCACATAACAATGTAATGTTGTCAAACCAAAAGTTGTCATTTTGCAAATACTTAGAAGTTGAAGGGTCACACTTGTAAAAGAAGTTGAAAAGTGGTTTTTGTCGGTTGAGGAGGTTGATATGCCTTCAAAAAGGCCTTGTGAACATTGTATGTTGTTGGCAATCATACTTTTGAAAGCAAGAGCACCAACTCCATGTTTTCAACACTTGAACCCTTGTGGTTTCCATTATTTGGTCATTTGATCATTTAGGGTGTTCTTAGATGGTTTGAGGTCATTCTATTTCATTTAATAAGGATTCAATACCATTTTTGTATGTATTAGGTCAATTGAGTCATGATGTAAAGAAGTTGATCAATAAGGGGATTCATGTGGTGAACCTTGTAATTTAAGTGTTTTAGGGTTATTTGTGTTAAATAAGGGCTTTACAGACCATTTATCATGTAATGTGAGTCTTAGGAAGGAGTCTTTAAAGAGTTGCATAAGAAATATTGAAAAATTGCAAAATGCAAAAGTTGTAAAAACTGCCAAAAGCCAAAATTAGCAATTTTAGTGGAAGACAAAAAGACAGAAGTTCAAAGGGAAAGCATATGCGTTGGGGAAGATAAAGAGACATTTTAATTTCTATTTTAAGTCCATTCAAGGCTAATTATTCAATATAGAAAGTTTGGTTAATGTTTGATTCAAAGTTTTCAATGCTTTATTTCTAATTTTTCATTGTATTTCCTAATTTTACTGTATTTTTAGAGTTTCCTTCACCTGTATGGACCCGTACATTCTTAGAAGGATTTATCAATCATTTTTTCATGTATTATTGTGAATTAGATTCCATTTTCTTCCATTTAGGGCTTCCAATATTCGTTTTGGAGGGAGAAATACTGATTTTTCTATAGCAGCCCATGTAACATATTTATCATTGTTTTGTGATTAAAAAAATGTAATTTTTGTCTTCCCACCTACTGTAAAGCCATGTGACTCGGTGGGAAGACTTGAATGCATGTATATTAGGTGTGGAATGAAGTTTCTTGGCAAGGGGGAGTCTTTAAGTCCAAATTCTTACGATGCTTAGGCAAAAAATGTTAAGTTTCTATGTGAAAATGCTGGTTTCAATTTGTCTTTTCATGGATTTGTGTTGGGATTGAGTTTAGGAAGGCTTGGAAGGTCTGAGAAGACCTAGGGCAACATGTTTTATGTTTTGGTTTTGTGTATTGTGGCTGTTTGAGTGAAGATCTTGAGAAACCCTAGATTTTAGGAGGGAAAATGAGGGTTTGTTGGAGCAGCAAGTTAGCAGAGTTGTACAGAGTATTTGACCAGAAAATTTGTGGTTTTGAAGCACAATTTGTGACTATCTAGGAGATATTGTTATGACAAGAAGTTTAAAGGTGGGTTTTTTTGTAAAATTGAGCTAGTTCTTGTAGCCCTTGAGCATGATACCTTGATGTTTCTTTAAGCTTTGGCAAATGAATCTTAGGTGGAAGTTGAGATCTATCTTCTTGATGAAGTATGAATTTTATTTGGATTATCAATGGATGTTTTTACAATTCTCTTTAAGGAATTGGTCTTTTAGTTGTTCAGTGGTGAATTGGAAGACTATAGTGCTGACCTTATGGAAGCTGGATTAGATATATGAACCTGAGTTAGTTTCTTGGTTCTTAAGTCTGAATTTGTATTCCTCCACCTTGCTCTGCATGAGTTGATATGCCTTCAAAAACATTCATTTATTTGAGAATTCATTTGGGAAGCTAAAGTGATAAAGCCCAAAAACATGGTTTGTATGGCTACTAGAGTAGACGTAGTTGAAAGGAGATAATTGTCAAGATAGATACTTGGGGTTTTGCAGATTACTTGGGACTAATCTAAATGTGTTTGTTGAAAGATTCCAATCCATGTCTGCATCATTTTATTATTTTGGTTGAGTCTTTTTGTGTAGAGAATTTGAGAATGCAAAGGTGGAGTTGCTGCTACAGAGCCAAAATATGAGTTTTTCATCCAAAAATGGAGGTTTTATGCAGGGTATGGAAGAAATAATGAATGCATGTCTAGGGAAATGATTCTAAAATCATTTTTAGACATAATAAGGCATGATCCAAGTGTTGGCCAGAGTGTTTGAGGTTTCTTAGAGTGAAATACTTGAAACCCTCACTGATTTTTGTGATTTTCACCCTGTAATCAATGGTTTATGGATTTTGTGTATTGCTGGATGTTTTCCATCTTGAAACTTATTTATTTGAGATATTTTACACATGGAAAAAGACTTTTTGAGGTTTGTTGGTATTTTTGTGATGATTAAAGACTACTTTCTTTGTTAAAATGACCTATTTGGGGTTCTTTAGAAGCAAAGAAGTTGAGACAACAGGCATGCGTTCCAAAATAAGTGTACCTAAAAATGATATATATTTTTAATGGCCAAAATGGGTACCCTAAAATGTATTTATCCTGTAAAGATTCATTGTGGTTTGCATGTTACACCCGATTTAGTGTTTTAGCACTTACAAGCAAATTTGGTCTTCTAGTGCAAGCAATTGTGAAATCTGATTAAATAGTGTTGTAAGAAGGTGTTTTAGCTTTCTTCATGTCAAAATAGAGATGAATAAAGTGTACCAAGGTCTGGTAAAAGTTTGGAAGCAAGATTTGAAGGTTAGGCGTTGTGAAAAGTTGCAAAGTCATGCAACTTTCATTCTCCAACTCGTCTGACCAAACAGACTATTCCAACGCATCTGAATAAGCATTTTTACGTTAGTAATGGTCCTCTTTTGCACCCAAACATGAGGAATCACTCCGAGCTACGTTCAACCGGATCGATCCCTTAAGGGACCAAAGGGCAAAATGGCTGCAAACTTCAACATGATGTTTCTCAGACACCATGATGCTTAGAAACTTCTCGTCTAATCCTATGAGATCATGTTGGGCCCCTCTATAATAACATATCTCGGTTTTCATTATCTCAGAGTGGTTTTTTCATAGCCTCCAGTTTTTAGTTGATGGAAAAAGTGTCAAATGGAAGCAGTGGAAAGTTGCAAAGTGGTGCAACTTTCGTTCTGTAACTCGTGTGACCAAATGGACTATTCCAATGCATCTGAATATGCATGTTTATGCTAGGAATGGTCCTCTTTTGCACCCAAACACGCGGAATCACTTCGAGCTACGTTCAACCGGATCGATCCCTTAAGGGTCCAAAGAGAAAAATGGCTGCAAACTTCAACATGAGGTTACTCGGACACCGTGATGCTTAGAAACTTATCATCTAATCCTATGGGATTGCGTTAGGCCCCTCTACAATAACCTCTCTCGGTTTTCATTATCTTGGAGTGGTTTTCCCGTAGTGTCCAGTTTTTAATTGATGGAAAAGGTGTCAAATGGAAGTAGATGAAAGTTGGAAAGTGGTGCAATTTTTGTTCTACAACTCATGTGACCAAATGAACTATTCCAACACGTCTGAATAGGCATGTTTACACTAGGCATGGTCCTCTTTCACACCCAAATATGCGGAATCGCTCCGAGCTACGCTCAACCAGGTCGATCCCTTAAGGGTCTAAAGGGCAAAATGGCTACAAACTTCAACATGAGGTTACTCGGACACCGTGATGCTTATAAATTTCTCGTCTGATCCTATGAGATTGTGTTGGGTCTCTCTACAATAACCTCTCTCAGTTTTTGTTATCTCAGAGTGGTTTTCCCGTAGTGTCCAGTATTCAGTTGATGGAAAAAGTGTCAAATGGAAGCAGTGGAAAGTTGCAAAGTGGTGCAATTTTCGTTCTCGGCAATCCTGCACGCAAACGACGGTTCAACACATCTCAATAGGAATTTTATGGTAGGAATGGTCCTCTTTCACACCCAAACACATCTAATCATCACTGAGCTACGCTGGAACTGTGAGATTAATCCTCAAGCGGGTCCAAAGGGCAAAATATTGCAAACTTAGCATGAGGTTACTTAATAACCGTGATGCTATAAATTTCGCCTGATCCTTAAGGAGATCGTTGAGCCCCTATACAATAACCTCGCTTTCGCTTATCTCAGAAAGTGGTTTTCCAGAAAGTGTCTGGCTTTCGCTTATGGAAAAAGTGTCAATGAAGCAAGGGAAAGTTGCAAACCGGTGCAATTTTTGTTCTACAAACTCATGTGACCAAACGCACTGTTCCAACAAAGATCTGAATAAGAATTTTACGCTAGGGCATGGTCCTCTTTCACACCCAAACACATGGAATCACTCACAGCTAATGCTCAACTGCATTCCATCCCTTAAGGGTCTAAAGGGAAAAATGGCTACAAACTTCAGCATGAGGTTACTCAGACACAGTGACGCTTATAAAGTTCTCATTTGATCCTATGAGATCATGTTGGGCCATGTACAATAACCTCTCAGTTTTTGTTATCTCTAAGTGGTTTTCCGTGGTGTCCAATTTCGCTGATGGAAAAAAAGTGTCAAATGCAAGCAAAGGGAAAGTTGCAAGGTGGTGCAATTTTGTTCTGCACCAGGTGACCAAACACTATTCCAACGCATTCAAATAGGCATGTTTACGCTTAGGAATGGTCCTCTTTGTACCCAAACACGCGTAATCGCCTCCGAGCCACGCGCTCAACCGGATCGACCTTTTGCTGGTTTGAGTGTAGTATGTTGAAATAGGCCATTCCTCCTATTATTCAGGCTGTGTCTCGGTGATATGGGCCTGATGTAACTTGAATTGTGGTAGCTTGATATACAGATTCTATTGTTGCTAAGGTTCAATTTGTATGATTTTGAAAAAAGAAGCCAACTGAGTAGAGTTATCAACATTATTCGTAAATCATAAAAATTTCTTTAGTACACTAGCCATTTTGATGCCTTTTTGTAGTCTCAAACATTATTTTGTATCATTGTTACATTGGTTTTCAAAGTGGCAGCTTAATATAGCTCCATAATACAAAATCTAGTTCACGCTGATTTTCACGTGAAAAAAATGTGAATCAAATCACGTTGATGTGAAAAAAAGCCATGAGACCATAGCTTGTGGTGCAGGAGCACCTAGGTCATGTAATGCCTTCAAAAGGCTAAGTTGTCAAAAATGTATTTAAGTCCATGTAATTCCAAAATTAAATGTAATCAAGGCATGAAAAAGCACAAAGTGTAATATTGTTAAAATGCTAAATATGTAAAAGAGAGAAAAAGAAGGAATGTGAAGAGACAAAACAAGAAAATCAAGAAAATCAAGGAAGAGGATGAGTCATAGGTCATTCAAGGAAGATGAAGAGGTAGTTTATGGTTGGAAACTTCTTTAAAATCATTGTAAAGGCTGAGCAAAGAGATCATTGTATTATGGAAGAATTAAATTAACAAAGAGTTCCCTGTTTTAGCTTATTTTATGTGTTTTTCAGTCGTTTCTTAACTTGTACAGACTGTGCAAGAGTTTAGGGTTCAAATTTAGATTGTTTCCAGTAGGTTGGGGAATCACCATTTATTTGAATCCATTTGGGAAGGAATCCAATATATTTAATGTTTGTTTGAGCATTCTTCTTATGGCTCGGTTTGAAATCTTGTGCATTGAGTTTTGAGAGTCTTATAAGGAATTTCCACACTACTCCACCAATGTAGGTTAGGTATATTGGTGGAGTAGGTTAGGGATAGGTTATTTTTTATGTTTTGATGTTTGTGAGTGGAGGAAAAAGCAAGAATACCTTGAAGGAGCTGCTGCTACACAAGAAATTCTAAGTTTTCCAGTCAAAATGAACAGTTTCCAGCATGACAGTGGAGAAAGAACAAGTGCATGGGTTAGAAGATGTTTCCAAATGCCTTTTCAGATGTATTTTGATATGTTCCAATGGTTGGCTAGAGGTTTTGAGGTTTGCATGTAGCCTATACAAAAAACCCTCATTGTTTTTTGAGTTTTTCACCCTATAAACAAGGGTTTGTGAATATACTATCAAAATGAGTCTTTTAATCCTTGAAAATGGATAAATTGGGAGTTTTGTGTTATGTCTAATGACTATTTTTAGGTTTTAAGTGTTTTGGGAATGTTTGAAGGGGGTCTTCTTTGAAAATCAGGCCTATTTTAGTAGCCTTTTTTACAGCATTCAGACTAAAAACTGCTTATTTCTTCAATATAAGTTATTCTGAGTTTTTGATATGAGGACATGGGCATTAAGAGGTCTCTAAAAGTGTTTTGTATCTTGGGTTTTGAAACTAGTGTGTTTGGTTTACCCAATTTAGGGCATGAATGTCTCATTGAGAAGTAGTGCCTTGACTACTCAGAGAATAGAAGTCTGACCTAACAGTGATCGGTGAGTTGATTTTGGGATAATTTTGTCTAAGTGATGGTGTCAAGGATGTATGGAGTCTTGGACAGGGTTTAGAAGTGAGATATGTTGTTTTGACAGTTGGACAGTGAGGAGACTTGGTGTAAAATAATACATGAAATTGTAAGTTCAGTCAGAACAAAGTTAAGAGAGCAAGTTCTTGATTTGTATCAGTTGTAATAATGATGTTCATAGTGCTTGATGGTCTAGTAAAAGTCTGAAATCCAATTGTAATGATGGATTGAAAATTTGGGACAAGTTGAATGAATTGATTGAATGGAAGAGTGCCTTGTTGAAAATGGTGTTTTTGAAATGCATGTTGATCTAATTGATTGAATCAAAGTTTTCTAAAATGGCTTTTTGCTTTGAATGAGTCAATTGGAATACAGATTTGTGGAAGGATGAATGATGAATGATAAGAGAATTTGAGTGGATGAAAAGTAGATTTCTGATGAAATGTTGAAATTTTGTTTGATCTTCTCAAAGATTAGTTTGGGACAAGAGTCCCCTGAGTTGTTGAGTGGTTTGGAAATATTTGTATTGCATCAACTTGTTGCTTACTATTATTCTTTGATATATTTTTTCCAAGCATCCATAGCTTGTTCGAAAGCACCTGTTTTAGTTTTTTAGCCATAGCAGTAAGGCAATGAACTGTTTGATAAAATGCTTTGATAGACATGTATGAAAAATGTGTTAGCATAGACAAAGCAGTGAACTCTTTGAGGGGCCACCAGCAAATGCGAAGACAGCATAAATGCATGATGAATGCCATGACAAGCAAATTGCTATGGATTGTCATGGCATTCCATCACCATTGAGACCACATTTCTTTGAGGCTTTTTTTCAAATACTTTGCTTCCTTTTCTATGCTATTGATTATTAGTATGCTTTGATAGATTTTTTCCACAAGCATCCATAGCTTTTTTGGAAGCACCTATTTTAGGTTTTTAGCCATAGCAACAAGGAATCAAACTGTTTGATAAAATGCTTTGGTAAACATGTATGATAAATGTAGTAGCATAGACAAGGCAGTGAACTCTTTGAAAAAATGCCTCAAAGAAATGTGGTTTCATGGTGATGGAATGGCATGATGAATGCCATGACAAGAAAATTCCTATGGATTGTCATGGCATTCCATCACCATTGAGACCACATTTCTTTGAGGCTTTTTTTCAAATAGTTTGCTGCCTTTTCTATGCTATTAATTATTTGTATGCTTTGATAGATTTTTTCCAAGCATCCATAGCTTTTTTGGAAGCACCTATTTTAGGATTTTAGCCATAGCAACAAGGAAGCTTAACCGCTTTGATAAAAATTTTGGTAAACATGGCAAGGATAAATGTAGCAGCATAGACAAAGGCAAATGAACCCGCTTGAAAAAAATGCCTCAAATAAATGTGGTTTCATGGTGATGGAATGCCATGGCAATCCACAACAATTCTGTTTGTCATGGCATTCCACCACTATGAGACCACATTTTTTTCAAACAGTTCATCCCCTTGTCTATCCTATTGCTTACTATTATGCTTCGATAGATTTTTTCTAAGCATCCATAGCTTGTTCGAAAGCACCTGTTTTAGGCTTTTAGCCATAGTAGCAAGGCAATGAACTGTATGATAAAATGATTTGGTAGACATGTATGAAAAATGTGTTAGCATAGATAAGGTAGTTGAACTCTTTGAGGCCTTTCGAAGAAAGAGGTTCATGGTGAATGCCATGACAATCAAAAGCATTTGATTGTCATGGCATTCCATTAGGTTATGAGACCTCATTTCTTCGAGGAATTTTTTCAAAGAGTTCGTGCTGCCTTGTCTATGATATTTCTTACTATTATGCTTTTGATAGATTTTTTCCAAGCATCCATAGCTTGTTCGAAAGCACTTGTTTTGGGCTTTCAGCCATAGCAACAAGGTAACACTTTAACTATTTGACAAAATGCTTTGGTAGACATGTATGCAAAATGTGGTAGTATAGACAAGGCAGTGAACTGTTTGAAAAAATGCCTCAAAGAAATGTGGTCTCATAGAATTCCATGACAACCAAATGCAATTGGCAGCTACTCCTAGTTATTAGTTATGCAATGTGAAGTAATTGCATAACTGCTTAGGTTGACTTTGTAAAAACTATATTGTAATTGAAATTTTGTCATCTATCAGCATCTAGTTATTAGTTATGAAATGTGAAGCAATGCCTTGAGTTTGAAAGATGTGCAATGCAGTGTAATCAACGTTATGAATATAAACTACAAAAATCTATTTTTTACTAAGTTACCAGTTTGGTTTTGGGTTCGGGTTCAGGTTCGGGAACCCGGTTCGCCGGTTCAGGAATTTTTTTTTTGGGGTTGGGTTCATTTTGGGTTCGGTAATACAAAGACATATAAAAATCAGAAATATATACATATTTGCAACAGTAATCAAGTTCAGAATACACCACCATATTAATAGTCAAATAACATAGCAAAAAATACACCACCACTTTCATAGTCAAATATTAAAATATTAGTGATACTCAAACAACAAGATACAAAATTATAAATTAAAGTTCAAACATAAAAATCGTCATATTGCTAATCAACCATTATTGATCATTGATCAATTTGAAAAGTGTGAACATTTTTCTGTGTGGAAGGCAAACAAGAAAACACTGTTACATAATTATTTACATTGTGAAAGAGCCAAAACCTTTTTCTTGCAGATCGTAGAAGAATCTCAGTGATTTTTTGGGTGTCCTTTCCTTGGAATGGAACTATCATGAGGCATGAATGATTGACCATGAACTGTGAGAAAAGCAAACAAGATAAATCATGCAACTTGTTGCAATTTCTTTCCTTGGGAAAAAGGGTAAAATTTTCTTTTCAGGGAGAATCTCCTTTAGAGTTTGAACGCATTGATAATTTTCAAGATAGACTTAGCCAAATATGTAATCTCGATTTGAAGCTTTTAGGTAAAATGTTTGCTTCTTAAAATTTTGTTCAAAATTCAAGATGCAGGCTCTCCTCCCTTAGGGAAGAGAAGGCCTATCAAACCTAACACTCTTATGCAACACTTCTTAAGTTCTTGTTGATGCAGTATTAGATGCGAAGTTTCAAAATAGGCATGGTTATATAAATTCTCATCTCAAGACTATCATTGCATCAAATTAAGAATTTTCAATCATTTATGGTCTAGACAAGAGATGTATGGAGTAGTGTTCCAATGCTAAAGTCTTATTGTGAATCTCTTTGCTATGAGTGGTTCAAAAATGAGGAATCTGTCTTCTGCACCAAATGAAAAATATTCACAATATGTGCTAGGAAGGAATAAGTCCATAAGATTGAGTATGCAAGAACTGCGAATTGCAAAATTGGCTTACATTTGACTTCCACACACAAAAATTTTCACACTTTTCGATGTTCACATGTAAGTAAAAA
>VDFB02213226.1:0-11224 GCA_007258455.2 Sequoia sempervirens | reverse complement strand
TGTGTTTACTCATGTTGTAATTGACAATGATTGTCATTAAGTTGTTTAACTTATATGCTTCATGAAGGTCGTCAAGGCATTAATGGTCGGCTTCCACAGGGACTAAAAAGTTATCCCAGACAATTTAATAGATTTCCCTACTATGAGTAGCTACAAATTGTGCATTTGTTTTGATACAATGCATATCAGAAAGAATATAACAGAAAAATTATAGAAAATATTGGATGGAAGGCATGACAAAGAAAAAATTGTCAAAATTTGTACTGACATTCAAGAAGCCAATCATGCAATGAAAAATGTAATTCAATTAAATAGCGATGGAGACAAAATTAATATAAGTGCCCTTCCTTGGTTATTAACAGAGCAGCAAAGCAATGCTATAAAAGAAGTCATACAAAAAAAATGATTTCCCACAGGATTTGCTGCGAACATAAAAAATATAATAACAAAGAAAGGTGAATTTGGGTCAGGGATGAAAACGCATGATTGGCATACCTTCATTAAGGTAATTATTCCAGTATATTATATACACTTGTATAATGCATGTACTTTTCAATGTATTGTGTTTACTACTTTTGGAAAAATAATGAAAAGATCATTTTATAATTGTTGCAGTACGTTCTACCTCTATCTCTCCTAGACAACTTTGACAACAATGTCAAACAAGTTATATATGATCTTGGAAAATACATGTGAGGTAAAGAATGGCGAGATTTGTTCAATTCACTTTATATATATCTTATAGTGCCATTTGTTTTACTTGTTATGTATTATCTGTATATTTTTTGTTAAAATCTCGTTAATATGTTTGTGCCTTGAATCACTTGTAGATGGCTATCATCTAAAAGAAATCCATAAAGAAGATATAAATTATTGGAAGAGAAATTCGGTCTTAATGTGTGAAATGCAAAGTGTCTACCTTCCACATTTTCAATGCACAAGAACACTACCTCATACACCAAGCTGAGGAGATTGAATTGTGTGGACCTGTACACACAAGGTCAATGTGGATGGTTGAGAGGCACTTGAAATTTTTGAAGGCTTTGGTTAGACAAAGAGCACATCCTGAGGGTTATATGGTGGAGGGTTCATGGAGCACTTGATGTCTCCCCAATCTACTTATACCTAAACCTCTCCACTTCAGTTTACAACTCAACATTTTTCTGCTGCATCTTGTTGTACTCCTCAATCAAAAGGTTATATTTTTCCATTAAGCTCTTCCTTTTAGCAGTCTTTTGGGCCAATTTGGCCACATTCACAGTCAAATTAGTGGTCTCAGTGGTTGAGGTCTCTGAAGCTCTCTTTATTATCAATCCTCCCTTGAAATTTGGATTAATATCAAAAAAAATTGGTTTTCTCCCTTGTGGGGACAATGCCCAAATTGCCAGAGTTTCATATTCCTCACTGAAAGTAGAGTTTTGCAATGCTGCCTTGACCTCTTCTTCAGAGTCTTGGAAGGGATTCTTAGACTTCATAATAGCATTAAAGGCTACTACATCAGCAATGTCCCATTCAGGCAGAATTAATACACCAACCTGACTCACCAGTTTTCTTCCTTCTTCAAGAGTGATGTTCTTGAATTCTTCCATTAATTTAGCTTTTACCTCCTCGTCATTCTCCTGGTCTGACCTTTCAGGCCTTAGTTCTCTTCTCTGCCTACATTTATCTTGATACTCTTCAAACTTCATCCTCCATACCAATTGCAAGAATACAGGAGTTCTTACAAATGTATTGTCATCTAGAAACTCTTTGCATGCCTCCATTCTTGCATCTTGTACACTTTTACCTTTCATATCTAAATCAGATAAAACTAATTTAGCTGGCCTAGGAGGGGAAGGCATACCAACTTCCATGTCTTGATCAGTAACAATAATCTCATCCATCAGATCCTCCTGTGGTTGATCAATTATTTGCCTCTTAGGGCTTCGCTCGGATGGTGGTGATGAGGGATTGTCTTCTAGTGATGATTCTAAATCAATAATTTTGATTTCCCCAGGCACTTTGAATTTTGGACTTGGTTGTGGAGGCACTTTCATAATCTGTTTTCCTTTTCTGTCCACTTCTTCTTCATCACTGCTACTATCATTTTTCCTCTTGTAAATGGGCCACCTTTCTGTAGGCTGGTATGTTGGCCTTGTTTCAATTGGTCTGGCACCTTGCTCTTGTACACCTAGACTCAATTCTAAATTTACCTTTTTTGTCCTCAATGTGCCCATAATTTTCTTGGAGTTTTCCATCAGAAAATAAATTTTCTTATGGTGGGGACTGAACTCCAATAGTGGATCATATTTCAGATCCATTTTGTGCACAACATTTAGTAGCTTACCATAAGCTATTCATTTCTCCTTGTTCAACTCATGTCTATTCAAATCAAATTCATTTCTAATCAAGTCTTCAGGGAAATTGAACTCATGCACAATTTTTCCAACTTTTATTCTTTGTCTGAAAAGAGCAAAGAAACCCTCAGGATCATGTTTCCGCTTTGGTCCACACCTCAAATGGTAATCATTAAAGAAATTATCAAAATGCGTCCAGCCTCCCTTTGAAAATACAAAATCAGACACCACTATATAATCTGGGAAAAATGTTCCCTTACCCCTTCCAGTGAGGTTGTCCTCATGAATACAACCTATCTGCCACATAACTTCTACAAATCCCACTCTTGGTTGCACATTGTATGGCAGTATATGAGGGGTTCCTGAAAAACCATATACTCTCAAAATAGTGTTGACTGGGTATGGGATAATATCACCCCAGTTATGGTAAACCTTCAATTCTGGCTTCCTCTCCTTTGGCCTGAGGAAATCATGTAATTCCTCAGGGATCCTAGGTATATTCACCATTAATCTATCCCTTAATATGGAAGCAAAACAATTATCAAATTGCACATAACTAGTGCTTTCCTTATTACAAGATAAATCTGTAGCCCATATCTGTACTGGAAATCTTTCTCCATCAACTGATTGCCTTAATTTCATCCTCTCAAAGAAAAAGTCAGCATTCTTAAACAAAAACATATGCATTAGCATAGAATACCAAAATAATTGAGTGTCGGTATCATTGTTTTGTAGCTTTGACAGCCCTTCATGCATCCTCTTAGCCAAGAAAGAAGCGAAGTCATAGGTCATAGAGAAGTTAGGGTGTTGTATTTGCACCCCCATGAACATATAAGCAATGGGCATTATCGTACCAGGACTAAAACCCAAAATCTAACATAAAGAATAGAAAGTGGCCAGGAAATGGTTTGCAAAACAATTTAATTTGAAAGGTTCCTGGTCATTGGGGCTGATATGAAATTTTGAACCTCCTGCCTTAGCCAGATGAGGTGGAAGCAACCTTGCTCTAAAAAAATATTTCAGCTTTGCATACTCCTGCTTCATTTCCTCAAGGTTGATAGGAACCAAGTCTTCACTCGGTTCACTTAAGTCAAAAATGTGTTGGACCTCTTCTCTATTAATGCTCAATAGAACCTTTCCATCATTGTCACTGATTATCCGTGTAATAGGGTCATATCCTGCAGCCACTGTCCTAAGTAGGTCTACATCAGGGAATACATTTGGTACCACCAGCTTCCCCATATCATACATCCATCCATTTGAAAAAGGGTGAGGCAAATTCCTCTGTTTGTACCACAATCTGAACAATTCCAAGCCAATGAGGGGAACCCTAGCATCAGCAATGTTGGAGCAATTATACACTAACCCTTCCCCCAGGATTTTCCCTCACATTAGGACCAATCCCTTCCTCCTATCACTCATTGACAAGGGGAATTGATCCATGAAATCATCATATAGGTTTTTTTTCAAATATTTAGTCTAGCCAGAATGTTGCTTGGGCGGTGCCATCTCGGACAAACTAGGGCTTCTTTACAACGTTATAATTCAGATAGCTAGGACTAACCAGAGATAGAAAATTACAAGACAAAACACTGCAATTTCTCACAACTATAATTAAACTATAGCCCTAACACATTCATCAACAAGCTCACAACACATCCAGCTAATCCTTTCCCAAATTCAAATGCAAAATGACTAGGAGGCACAGAAAATAAACTCATGGCTTTGTTCGCAGAACTCCCAAATTTTGGCTGCAGAAACTCGCAATTCTACCTTCGGATCTGAAATTGCTCCGCAAAATAGTTGAATGCTTTGTGATACAGACCAAGCAGGAAAATTGATTTTATTTTCATTCAAATTATGCCAGAAAGTGTCTCATCCACCATTAAAGCTCAATTTCACGCTGCACGAACGGCTCCAACCATATTTGATGCAGATTTAAATTTGAGTTGTCGATTCTTCAGCTTGATCAAATCATCGACGGCCACCTTCAAAACAAGTTGACACAATTTCCAACACGGTGATAAGGGGCCCACCTTACCATACACTATGAAGGAATTCCACGTGGCGGTTGCTCGCTATATCACAATCCTCAAACTTCTAATCGCGCGATGGCGAACAATCGTTGATCCTAAGCATCAATGATCTTGTTCCTTTAACACAGTCGCCAGCCATGTCGTTAACCTTCGAGCAGCTTTTCCAATGAGATTAGAACATATTCGTCGATTTAGAACATGTGTGTCTCGAAAACACTTTAGTAATCCACCCCTTAATACATTTAAAGTCGGCTAATGTTTCCTTTACTCTTTAGGCTTCATCAGATGAGACACGTGGCGCCCGCCCATGATTTCGCAATCAACCCAAGCATCATCACAGGATGGCGAAGAATGGCTCAGATCAAATGGCAGTTGGTCAGCAATAGCGCAAATTTGATCCCCCAAATAGGACACATGGCGCCCGCCCGTGATTTTGCAATCCTTCAATTCCCGATCACGGGATGGCGGGCACCGTTGATATCTGTAGGAAATAGATCAACGACAGCACTAAATCAACCCTTGCAAAGTAAAACATTCATTAAAAGGATATGTGGGCATTACTAGGCAGATGAAAAACAACAGCATAAGTTGTTTTTTAAAAGATGAAACACGGGGCCAACCGAGACTTAGGAAATAAAACCCTGTGGAGGAAATAAAGTATTAAATTCAAAGTTGGGTTTTAATTTTAATCCGGTGACGTAAGCCTAAGCCATTAACCCCAGTGGTCATGTCACCGACGACTTAGCCAAATCCTTTCATTAAATACTAACCATGCAATGTGTAGGTTTTCCAAATTCGAAGATATGGGAGAATATCTTGATCGTACCCCGCCAACTCGCAGACCTAAGGTGTTGCCCTGTTATTTGGCACGAGGTTAGCAAAAGGAAGATGTGTGTCCTGTATGGAATGTGGGGCCCAATCTCCACTATTGAGCTCATAACCCATGGTTTTAGATCGACAACCAAGATCAAAAGCTAATGTAAATCTTTGTTGTTCCCTGCTAGCTCACAGGAGGAAGATGAAGGTTGGTTAAAAGCCGCGAGGTCAACGAGATTGCTATGCGTAGCTCTAGCCATTCAGTTTGCAAAGTGCATAGGACCTGCCGACATGGTAGTTGGTTTCCAAGATGGATTAATGTTATTGGTCATGAGGAAGGTGAATGATGCTCCATTGGATGTCAAACTGAGTTAGCCTGAGATAAACCGTTTGATCTGCCAACTCTTCAGGAGATCAGCGAGCAGTATTCAAAGTTGGAAAATGGCACATGGTGGTCATTTTATAGTACAACTGGTGAAGCATTAATGAATTATTCC
The DNA here is from genome assembly GCA_007258455.2 of Sequoia sempervirens. Lineage (NCBI taxonomy): Eukaryota > Viridiplantae > Streptophyta > Pinopsida > Cupressales > Cupressaceae > Sequoia > Sequoia sempervirens. Next base: position 5,539 of record VDFB02213226.1, on the reverse strand, counting down.
TTGCTTGTGTAGTCACATCGATCTCAATCTATGTGAAGATGTTGTTGGCAATCATGAAGGGTGATCTTTGGATTCTCAAGCAGCTCTAGTTAAACGGTGACAGTACATATGCCGCCAAATTGCCATGTTTGCACATGCATTTTTACTAAGCATTGATGAAGGTTGCCATTACCTCGCACAATAAATACAAGATGAATTAACTGCTAATAGTGTCATTCTTGTAGCAGTTAGAGCACTTTGTGGGCTGAGTCTAATCAAGTTTGAGTGCTTGACTGAGAAGAGAAAATGAGTAAGTTAGTAAGGAGGTCTGTTCATTTGAGCTCACAAAAGCTCAGTCTTGCTATTCAGGAAGGTGCTTTGGTTGATAAGCCCAGGCTTGTGCCCACTAGATGCAATAGAAGGTTGCAATTCTAGGATGTTGCTGCTCAACTGGTAGATGACAAAGGCAAGCAGTCGGCAGTGTGCTCTATTACTAGTGTCCATAGGAAAATAAGGTATGGGCATGGCTCCTTATCTGGATGCCAACACTCGCCCATTGACCTTACGAGCAACACTTCTGATGATGTAACCGAGACCGACTCTGACTATTGTCGGTATTTAGCTTGCTTCAATCACGGTATGCCCTTTGATGAGGAAGTGATATATGTGGTGCCATTGGCTGTTAAAACCCCAAGCAAATGGACTAGAACCGTATTGGGCAAGGACAAGAAAGAGGAGGAGGCTGAGGGTCTACTGTATTCGGCAACAACTAGAAGCGGGTGTGTATACCGAGGTCTAAGTGTTGGTAAGGGCAGGGTGGCGGGTAAATAAGAAGTTTTTGTGGTGCCTTCGTGGCAATTTGGTTGCCTGGTTTTTTTGTGGATAGCGACAAGGGGATTTTGAGGACAATTTGTGTTCCCTTTTCTTTTAATTTTACCCAGTTTGTGCACCACTATGTTTTTCAGATTCAACGTGTGGGAAGTTTTGAAATGAAAGTCAAATGCAATGGAGATTTTTCTCAAATGAAAATTTGTGGTGAAATTACATTTGAGCCCGAAGCTTGTTGCTCCCTTGTCATATAAAAGGGAATTCAAGGCTCATTTGTAGGGAGAGAACTGATGAAATCTCTAGCTAGGTTTTGAGTTGAATATATGGGTAGAAAGATATATGTCCTTTGATGACGAAGTGATATCTGTGGTGCCATTGGCTATTAAAACCCCAAGCAGACGGAATAGAATAGATAGCATGTTTTGAGTTTTGGATGAATATATGCAAATTATCTTAAATTGTATGCAGATATGACTTATAAGCATGAATAAACGTATAATTCTAATATATTTTCTCTCCTTATGTGGATTTGAGTGAATTTTGAATGAAATGTTAATGATGTTGTCATTCTTCTTTTGAGAATTTGTTCAATTGTGTGTCTATGTTTTTGCTTTAATTCAAGAAAATCAATTAAATGCTTAAATGGAGTCATAAGTTTACAAGTTATTTACAAAGGATTTGATAAGTAGTAATATATCAGAGAATTGAGCTCCATAATGCAAGGTATTATATGAGTAGTCCATTCTATTAAATTCTTGGGTCATTTCGCTAACTAAATGGGTAACTAAATATTTAACCGTAAGAATAAAAGAATAATATGTAAATGGGTCACTCACTCACTCCCTCTCTCTCTCCCCTAACCTTAAACCCTTAACCCTTAAACTCTAAACCCTTAATATTAGGTGTGTATTAAAACATTATAAAAGTATAAATTTTTGGAGTTATATTAGGAATTGAATGATAAATGACGATGAATGGGAAAATCTAAGGAACTTTAATATTTTCAACTAAAAAGTTAGAGTTCAATTAGGATTAGTGTTCACTTAGGGTTAGGTTTAGGGTTCAATGAATGTTCAATTTGGGTTAGGATTAAGGATGAGGTTGGGGTTTAATTAAGGTTATGAATTCAATAAGAGTTCAAATAGGGTCAAGGTTAAGGTTAGGGTTGGGGTTAAGGTTCAATTAGGATAAGAATTAGTGTTAGGGTTAGGATTAGAGTTCAACTGTAGTTCAAAGTTATGGTTATGGTACAATTAGGACTAGTGTTCAATAAATGTTCAATTAGGGTTAATACTTAATTAAGGTTAGTTTTAAAGTTCAATTAGGGTTTGGGTTAGGGTTGGGATTATGAATCAATTAAGTAGGTTTGGGTTAGGGTTTGATTAGAGATAGGTTTAGGGTTTAGTTAGAGTTAGGGTTAGGGTTAGGGCTAGAATTCAATTAAGCTTAGTGGTCAATTACAATTAGATTTAGTGTTCAATTAGGGTAAGAGTTAGAGTCCAAATAGGGTTAGGGTTTAACGAGGGTTAGAATTAGAATAGAATAAAGTTTTGTGTTTAATTATGATATCTAGAATTTAGTATAATTTTAGAAAATGAAATGATTTGGACACAAAGAAAAAAAATAGAAAATTGATTTTATATAGATCTTATTTCTTAATTTATTCTAAAATTCTAATTAATAATTGTTTAATTAATATAAAATGAATATTTAATTTAATTTAATTTAATTGTATTAGATAATTAGTAAAACTAAATAGATAATAGATATTTTATGGATTTTAAAAATTAGAATTTAGTTTAATTTTATTTGTAATGTCAAATATTAAAATTTTAGATTGAAATAATTAATTGATTTTAAAATATTTATAATTAATAGATAGAGGTAGAGATGAATATCGAATGAGAGAGGAAAAGGGATAAAAATATATAGAGATATAGAGAGAGATAGGGAGAAATAAATATATAGAGAGATAGGGAGATAGAGGGGGATATATATATATAGAGAGAGAGAGAGAGATGGCAAGATAGAGATATAAGGAGATATAGAGAGAGGGGAGAGAGAGAGAGAGATAAGTGGAGAAATACAAATAGAGATGGAGAGGGATCGATAGAAATAGGGGGAGATAGAGAGAGAGAAAGAGAGAGGGAAAGATAGATAAATGGGAAGAGAAAGACATAGATATAGAGATATATGGGAAGATAAAGGGACAAATAGGTTGAGATATGAAGATAGATAGGGGTATAGGGAGGGAGCAAGAGAGATCAGGAGAGATGGGGAGAGATAGAGAGAAAGGGAGAGAAAGGGAGAGAGATATGTAGAGAAGGGAGAGATAGAAGATGGGGAAGAGGGAGATATATGTAGAGAGGAGGAGAGAGGGAGAGTGAGAGGGGGAGGCTAATTTTTTAGTTTAAATTCTATAAAATATTAAATAAATAATAATATAAATATTATAAGAATTATATAATTTGTATTTTAAATTACACACTATATTTTATTTTTTGAAAAATATGTAATTTTTTAACCATTTTCCTATATATTTAGTATTAAGATTTTTACATCTTTTAACAATTCAATATATAATACAAATAAAATATAGTTAATAATTTAATTAACTAGCATACCTATATTAATTAATAATATATGTAAAACACGTTGAGAGTTATCTTTATCAAGATGCCTATTGACTTGAAAAAATGCTTACATTTTCATGAATATGAATTTGGAAAGCAATCAATTTGATTTCATTATTGTTTGTGTCATTGTTTATCTCAATTCCCATATATAAGGAGTAAATTCAAATTTGAAATCATACCAACTTGTCTATAACAACAATCAACCAAGAACAATAAATTTAAAAGCAGAAATGTCCATCAATCATTAGATTTAGTATTGACAGCATCAAAGAAGTATATCATGACAAAATGGCATTAACTAACTTAGATATATGCACTATTTTTTTTTTCAAATGTTTGAATACATTATTAACATTATATACATTCAAGCATTTGAATGTTATGAAACCTATAGCTTTGCAATTGAGTCTAATAAAGCTTTGCTCTCAGATGAATAATCAAACTTTGTTGTTTTTATGACTGTGGATTTAATCCTTTGTTCATCATTATAAGTCTCTTTTTTCACTTAAAATTTAAATATGTATCTGTTGAAAAGGACCTTTTGTAGAATGTGTGAAAACTTAAAATCATCTTGTTTTTCATGCTTCAAAATGTTCAATTCTTTTGTTGTTACACCCATAATTTCTTCTACCACTTCTTCAAAAGTTGTAATCCAAGTGAATGAAGTATGGTCTTCCACTTTGCATTGAAGTATATATTTATAATCACATTTAGGGAAAGTTTTATCACATCTTCCACAATACCACTGACCATTTTCATTAGTGTTTACCTTCTTTTTGCAGTGCCTATCTCCAATTTTCAAGGGGCATGTTGTATAACAAAAAATTTCTACCTTAATGAAAGATAAGGTAGCTTTTATCACTATCCAATAAGGTTTACCAGAGTTGGCAAGGTCTTGATCCTGTATTTGTGAGATACTAGGGTTAGAACAAATAGGGTTTAGGTTAGATTGGGGTTCAATTGGGGCTGGGAGCCACTAGGGTTAGATTTCAATCGTGCCAGAGTTTAATTAGGGTTAGGGTTAACATTAGGTTTGGGCTAAATCGTGGTTAAGGTTCACTAGGATGCGTTCACTTAGGCTATTGTTAGCTTCTAAGATTGTAAGCTAATAGTAGGCTTGGACTGGGGCAGGGATACCAAAAAATTGTTAAAAAGATAAGATAAGATAAAATTATAAACGAAATTAATCATATTAATTTCATAGTTAAAAAGATAATTCTATGGATCTTTAAATATACATATATAATAATCTTTAAATATTTATTTAAAAAAATATATATTATATTTTATAAACTTATACATTAATTTTTTTAATATTTAAGTTATACTAAAATCTAAGATGTTCAATATTGATTATTATTTTTAAATTATAATATTGATTAAAGATATATAATTATATTTATAAGATTTAAATTCAATAATGAACTTAGAAAATATTAAATCAATCAAAATTGTTTCTATTATCCAAAATACTATATATAAGTAAATTATAAAATATTATAATATAATATTTAAATTTTCTATTTCAAATGTTAAATAATTCTAATGTTAAATTTTTATAATTAAAAACTTACCTTTTAATGATGTTAGTAAGTTTTTTAATTAAAATTAGTTTTTCAAGCATATTAACATACCTAGATATATTCACCAAAATCTATTATCTATTATTGATTATGTAATTTTTTATGTATAATATATTTTTTTAAAAATAAAAATATATTTTTAAATATATATATATATATATATATATATATATTTAAAATTAAACAATATATTTTTAAATTAGAAATATATTAGAAATATTTTGAATGTATTCAACTATCAAAATATGATTTTTTTTTAATATACCATTAAAATCACTAATAAAAAAATTAAAGAGTTTATATATATATTTGTTTAATATATTAAAAATATTTTATATTATAAATATTTTATAAATAGTTTATAGAATATTTTTTAAATATATTAAACAAAACATATATAATAGTTTAATCGTTGTATGTGGGCTCGAAAATTAAAAATGTGAGGGTTACGAATTAGGTTATTTTCTGCATGGAAGGCAGGCTGCTGGCAGGCCATGGATGGGCATACCATTT
>VDFB02213225.1:0-13736 GCA_007258455.2 Sequoia sempervirens | reverse complement strand
TAAATTTATGAATTTTTTCAATTATGGAGAGACATAGGTCATTAGTTTATTTATTTTAAATAGTCAAGAGGAATAAAAGACATGGATTAATTAAATAATTGAGAATTATTTAACTAATAGTTGAATTTGGACTATAGAAGAAATATGATAAGACAAAAAAAAATGTGGTTTGTAGGTCTAGGATATTTTTATGTGTCTACATTTTTTCCCTCTTTGTCAAAATGCAGTTTATCGCATTGTGACAAAGAAAATAAGTGAAAAATATGCCCGAATAAAAAATAGGATGAGGAAGAATGATGAGGTAGTAGTATGCCCCTTGAGAGGAGAGGATAGGAAGGTTAAGAGAAAATGATTGTGCTCTCAAAATGGATGAGAAGAAGAGAAGATGAAGGACACGAGGATATGGATGATGAAGATGCAGACTAGAAAAAATGTTAAAGGGGGAATGAAGAAGGGTGGGAAGGGAAAGAAACCTTCAATATTTGCCAAAGTACTAATAGATGTTGCTCGAATGATCATTGGGAGGTAAAAATGAAACAAATGGACAACAAAAACCATGGTATGACATAGACCAAGGTATGCAAGGTCATCCACTTGCAAAAGGGCAGTTGTAGGCAAGGAATGTCCCAACTCATACTAAGGGAAAAGTTTCCCTAGTCTTTTTGTCAAGATAATCCACATACAACAACCAATGATAAAAAAATAGGTCATCAAATATCATCGCACCTCTAAATCCTTCATGGGACATCCTTGAGGTAGCTAGTAACATGACCAAGAGAAAAAAGATAAGACAAAATAGACTGGAAAAAGTAATAGCCATTCAATGCGTTTGCCAATGTCAAAAGTTAATTACTAGATAGTTTGACAGTTTTGATGGTTGGACGGTGCCTATCGTCAGGAAGGACACATCCTAAAAAGGAAAATGAAATTTTGACAAGGTCTAAGTCCAAGAAGGACACATCTTGGAGGGACCCATAGAGTGATGAGATTGACATTGTTTTTGGCAATTTGACTGATTTTGACTAGACGATGGATTGGACTATTTTTCTATTGGTTCAAAATTTAAATGTTGATGAAATGACTGTCTTGTATCTGAGTTTGACTATTTTTGATTTATTTGATTGTCTTGTAGTTCAATGTGACTCTTGAATTTGTTGAAATGACAAAGGGAGTGAATCATGATTTTATTTGAAAATGCCTAAAGGACTGACCTAATGCCTCGGGGGTACATCGACAGATGGCCTTGCCTACATCTAGTCATAGAGGCAACGTAGTTCAACAAGGACAAAGGCTGACTAATAGAATGATTGGGTGGATTTTTGTTTAGGGTTGAATTGGATGATGGAGTATCCTTAAACCATTTGATAAGGGAAAGCCAAGATGGTGACAGAAATAAAAGGATGATAGGTGTGTTGGATCTCAATTGTGTTCATGGCTTATTCATGGTTTGTCCTTAATGACAAAATCACTTTCTTGGTTCTCTTGGTCTGACAGTTCAGATTGGATATTTATGCTTTATCATGATACATATTTGATGACACTTGGCTATTACATATGGTTATTTTTTATGATTCAGATTCAAGCGTTGATGAGGAATTTGGTTCGCAGCAAGGAATGCTATTTCGCAAACGATTAAAAGCATTTTGACCGGCGTTGATAAATGCGTTATGGGCTACCACCAAAGTTTCTTCACCAAGATTCACAAAGACAGGCTCTTCTACATTTATGAATTTACATTTCCACATGTTCGTATGTTAATTCAGCATCTGCGGCTTTGTTTCTGCATATTCATCACGATGACCGCGGCATTTGTTCAATGTTTCTATGCATTGCTACATCTCAGACAATTTTCTTATTGCTTCATTTGACTCAGTGGAACTTGTTTTTGAGATATTGCTTTCATTTTCAATATAATCTTGGCATAAGATATTCAATTATCAATGAACTTTGTTTCATGTTACTCTATTGGAGGTATCACAACTCATGGTTTTGACTTGGCTTTGATTAGTAATCAGGGTTCTTCATGAGATATGGTTTACATTGCATATTACACTTAGTGTATTTTTTATCTCACTTGGGCTTACCATATTTCATAAAGTTCATTTAAATGTTTGATATATCTCAACCTTGATAGTAGACCATTGGTTATCTTTGGAATTATATTTATTTGTTCTTGTCTTATGTAAGAAGTTATTGGCAGCCTTCATTCTTCTATGTTAGCATTATGAGAATCTTTGACTCAAATTAAAGTTTACTTGGTGCTTCTGGCTACTCTTCATGCTGGGTATTTGGTGAAACGATGGCCTTTACTGAGGATACCTGGCAAATCTAAGCCTAAGCGGGTAGTCACATTTTTTTGAAAAATCTATTAGTTACTTTTGAACTCATTTCATTCAATATAGAAATGATGGATTCAACATGTGGGTTTTCTGAAAATAGATTCAAATTTTGTATTATTATGAAAGTTATTGCACTTGATCTGGGTTTTCTTGTAAAACTCTTGCAAAAGCTCTGTTATACAAAATATTGAAACATGTTGCAAAGCATAGTTGTAATTCTTTTCTATTTAATATTTTAAGGATTCAAGAGTTGAATTCTTAGGGTAGTAGGTAGATAAGACTATTGAGTTCCTTGAGCTTACTTGAAAATAGAGAGATTCTCTAATATTATTATTGTTCAAAAAATAATTTGAGGGGTTGGTACTCCTTGAGATTGATATCTCTAAATGAGGGTTTGTGCTCCTGAGTGGGTAAAATTATCATGGTACTTTATCCAAAGCGCCAAAGAAATGGCTTCACCTTTGGTCAAATTTTCTCTTTACTATTTTCTTTGACTTGTCTTTTTTAGTGCTTTCATCAAAGATGCTTGCTCGCATTTTCTTCATTTAGTGAGAATTTTAAGCTTTCTAATTCTTTTATTTTTGATATTTCTAGATGGCCTTGATGCTTTAGATAATCACTAGTTGTTCTGAACCCACAAAGGATGCTGATGCAGAGACTAGTGCCATGATATACCAATAATGACCTTGATGAAATAGTTGCCTTGTTAGGATCATAGTGCTTGCATACAATTGATTGATGTCATTGTGATCCTTTCTCATACTAGATTTGGCCTTATTAGAATACACACATCGCGATAGAGTGCCATGAAACTCCTTATGATAAATATTTGCTACCAAGATGTGATGGATTTGTGAAATGGTACTTTTGGACTTTAGGCGAGATGTAGGATTATGACAGATGATGTTAGATGTGGGAGGATTGTCTAGACATTTAGATGAATCACTATTTATTATCCAAACTTGAGATGTTGGATGACGGAGTTTGGATTGTTGATTGGCATAGCATTTGGAACCATGACTTTTAGGTGTCTTACTTGTTGACCACTTTGAAGGGGGTGGAAATTTATTATATGTGGGAGTCCTCTTTTCTTGTGGCTCTGTGCATTTTGATTGAATTTTCAATTTAGAATATTTTATTTGTTTGATCCATTTTTCTTTGGGATCCATTTTTACTTCATTTGTCCACTTGGATTTTTGTTTGATTCAATGGACTTTGACATTTGATTTTGAACTTTTGATTTGTAAGACTTTTGTTTTCGTTGGTTCCAAATGGAAGGTTTTTCCATGTTGGAATGATGATTTATGGTGTGGATAGAAGGGGTGTTGGCAACAACCTTATGACAAGGATTACTCATGCACCTATTTTGATGTTTATATCAAATAAAGTTTCCCTCAATATCCAGGAGGTACCATTAACATCATTAGATTTTATGACTGAGGAATAGCCAAGACCTTGATGTCTATAATTTTCCTGAACTTGTATAGTTACTTCTAGAATTCCTTGCTCATGTATGATGAGTCCTTTTCCTTGATATTGCATGCTTTGATAGATTCTATTTGTGATGTTGTATTTGTCATTATGGAAGCAAGATGCAAACCCATCATTGTGTATGCAAAAGTTGTTACTTGGAATCTTCTCTTCTGCAAGAAAGTGTGCTTTGATAAAAGTGGATAATCCTAGTTGATAGGATGTCTTAGATTTAGTGACATGTGTTATATCATTCTAATTGATATCTTGGGTCTGATCTTGTGACATGTCAAATTTAGATGATGCTACAGGTGCTTCCAAGTAGATGTCAAAACCGTCTTTATGATCAGTGTCGTAGAGTCCAGTGAATTCAACTATAGCTTAATAATTTGCAAAGATGTCTAGAGTAGAAGACTCTTAATCTAGTGAGAAATCATGTATGTGTCCCATGGAGGAAAGTGTCTCATTTTGGGAATGGTGATATTCAGAACCAAGATAGGGTCATCGTCAAGTGTTCGATTATGAATGGCATAAAGGTCAAGGAGTGGATCATTTTGGACTTCCTGATCAATGGTAGTCTCTTGGTCAAATAAGGGGTTGTCTTGGACAACATGACTGGGAATGGAATTTTTGTCAAGGATAGGTGTATGTTGGGTGCCACTATTATCTAGGAGGACTTCTTGAATGGACTTAAGGATGGGGTCATGCAATGGACTACTTTGATATTGACATGAAGGTGAAGCCATGATGTTGTGCTTTGGACTTTCCTTTTGACATGTACCCTCAAGTTTATTAATTGGGATATGACTTTGGAGATCATGATGAGATGTATAGGATGTAAGGTCTTGGTATTGATTAATGAATGGTGGACTAGGAGAGGATGCAGTGTCTTTTAAATGGGTTAGTGGATGAAGGATTAGGATAGGAGATGGAAGCTTGAAAGGGGTTGAGAGATGATGGACTAGGATAGGATGTAGATACTTGGAAGGGATTTGTGGATGAAGGAATAGAATACGACTATGAAGGCTGAGATGGGGTTAGTGGATGTTTGGTTTCCCTTGTCAAGGTTAGGATAAGTGGACTTTCGCTGTGACTTACTGAAATGCAATGTACTAAGGGAGTCTTGATAGTGAAGACAGATGGTTGAATGGCTAGGACTTATGGATAGTTGGTAGGAAGGATACATGGGTCATTGAATATGGATTGTGGTTGGTTGGTATTTGGAATTGAGGAATTTCCTTTTGAAGTCTATGGCTTGTTGGTATTTTCCATGATGGATTAACTGGTATTCAACTTGACTAGCAAGGATATGAAGGTGAAGTCTAAAGGATGAGAAGTCAAAGATATGACTATTGTTAAGGCCAAATGACAAACCTAAAGGTGCAATGGTTGAATGGTGAATCTATTTGGCATAGAGATTTACTAGAAAAGAATGTCTAAAAACTTATTGAAAATTATTGATCGGATTTAGATAGTGATGGTGATTTTTCTAAATGCCAAGAAAATGCATCGTTTGAGGTGACAAATGCGTTGCAATTTGGAAAGTTACATTGTTTAAGGTAGCAGATGTTGTGCAACAGGTCGATTACATTGTTCTAGACAATGAATGCATCACATAATTTTAGATGCATTGTAGGGTTATCAAATGCATTCTTTTAGCCAACATATGTGTTTTAGTATGTCAAATGCGCTACAAGATAGGAAGATGCATTGTTTAGGACAGTAAATGCAGTTCACAAAGTCAAATGCATTGTACAAAGTCTCAGATGCATTGTAGAATGGATGAAGCAAGGTTTTTCTTATAATTTTGGGTAGATTATTAGGAATGTTTTAGTTTGAGTGAGTGTTTCCAAATCTACAACAGGTGTTTATTTGTTCTTAAATGTCTTTGTAGACATTCAAATTATCCTAATTTATATCATGCACTAGATCCCGACTTACTAACATCAATTCCCCCTTAATCACCTTTTTACTAAACATTTACTTGAATAATCCTTATTTAATTAATTCATTGTAATTCCTCTGTTAATTAAATAAATCAAACTTTATTTAATTAAATCTAATGTTCATTATTCCTGCCATTTGATTCAAATAAATCCAAAAATCTAAGTCATGTCAAATCAAACTAATTTCCATCTAAGTTAATTAAATCCTAATTAACTCTAACTCTAATAATCAAATCCTCTAAATTTTGTAACTTGCACAAGTAAATGAATTTATTTGATTTATAAATTCTTCTATATCATTCAAACATGGCATGTCTTTGGAATATTCCTCCAATTTGAAATCTCCCTCCCAAAAGGACTTGTCCTCCAACATGGCATTTATAACTCTTACACATGTCTTTTTTTCTTGAGCCAAGTGGCATTAACTCACCTTTCAGCTCTTCCTCCACAAGCCATCTTTCAAATTTCAAATTTCCACCTAATTGCTTTTATTTGCACATTGATCAAAATGTGCTCCACCTCTCTTCAATAGCATGTTGACAAGTGGCACATTGTTATTGGTTTATCTTTAGTCCCACATTCTTCATGTTTTTCACTTCTGCATCCTTCATTCCTATAAATGGAGGACTCTTCTATTGATTTTGGATCCACAACTTGAGGAAAAATTACTATCTACATATTTGAATCAAAGTTCATCCATTTTTATCAAATTTATCATAGAATTTCATCACCATAGCTAGGTTATTGAGAATTTTATCAAGGATCAACCATTCACTCATCAATCTTATCTAGGAATTGGGAAAGGGATTCTTTCCACATCAAAGAAGCACCAATTCCCCCATGAGATACTGGGTTTGAACATTTGAATAGGATTTAAATAGGTTTCATTTGGTTTCTTTGCTTTATTTCTTGTTCATTGTGCTTTGAATGAATATAATGGGGAATGCTAGTTTAGATTTGTTTATTGAATAACATTGTATTGTTTGTTCATGTTTGAGCAAGTCTAGATCTACCATTCACATTTTGGTGCTAAGAGGGAAAATCTTGAGAAATTAACACAGTTTTTGTTCAAAATTCCGCTATTTTTTTCAAGTTTCTATGTTTGTAGGAAATAACACTACAAAAGAAAAAAAACAATGCTATTAGTCTAGCCTCACTATATAGTGACGCTGTGTCTACTTCAAAGGGTGACGCTGTGTCTACTTCAAATGGTGACATTGTGTCTGTTTCAAAGGGAAAAACTTCTATTATTTTCGTAAAGGACCTGTCTTTCAAACTCCAAAGAGTGACACTTGGAGAAATAGTGACGCAATCATGGTCTTTGTTTCTCCACAGAGTGACACTGACTTCACTAGAGAGCTACTTGATGTCTCCAAATAGTGACCCCTTCATGGGTTGCGATGCTGGGGTGGGGTAAAATTCAACTTTTCAATTTTAATTCAACATGTGCTTTTTATATTGATCACCTTGGACTTCTAACCTTCTCTTGCGACTCTATTTTCTATAGGCTTTTGTAGGTTGAGGTGATCAAGAAGGAAAGGATAAAATGAAAACAAGGCTTCTTATGGCATTATCATATGATTGTATCAAGTGGTTTTAAACACTTTGGGAGAAATTATAATCCCATTTTAAGGCTTTTGTTATCTTCAATTTTAGGACTCACATAAATTTCTTTTGCATTTTAGAAAGAATAATCAAAGGGTTAAAAATAACAATAGGAACTTACTCGAGTTGATTTTAGATTTAAGAATTGAACAAAACAACTTCAAACATTTGATTTGGTGCTATAAAATGAATCCATTAGTAATTTTTGAGGTTTAAAATGAACACGTGTTTTTACTATTTTGTAATCTTTTTACAAGTTAATATCATTAAAAGGTGTATGCACTTCTCTCATGCTTCATGGTGATCTTGAGAATCAAAAGTCTTTGGTGATATTAAGTTTTCTAAAACATTTCCTCCACACTTCAATTTGGGCTTTTAAAAATTGAACAAATCTTGTGAGTGTGAGTAAGTACATTGCATGTGTTATCTCCTTGTTCATGCAAACAAAGATTGATCGAACTAAAAATGTGCTTATTTGCTTTTTTTTACCTTAAGAGGGCCTACCTTGGTGGGAAAAAGTACTCACCCCAAGGGAACTACCCAAGCGGTAATGAGCGTAAGCCAGGCTCTTTTGAACCACTATACAAATTTGTGGTTGCAAGGAAAGTTTGCAATCAACTTAGTGATGTAGGATAGCTCTCCCCCAGTATTTTTATGATGTGTAAAGCCCCTGTTCTATGGGTTGGGAGGCCTCTTGAGGGAGTTCATCATCATGTCCTATGAACCAGATGCCTTTATTATGAACCATGGAAGCTTGAAAGGGGTTGAGAGATGATGGACTAGGATAGGATGTAGATACTTGGAAGGGATTTGTGGATGAAGGAATAGAATATGACTATGAAGGCTGAGATGGGGTTAGTGGATGTTTGGCTTCCCTTGTCAAGGTTAGGATAAGTGGACTTTTGCTGTGACTTACTGACATGCAATGTACTAAGGGAGTCTTGATAGTGAGGACAGATGGTTGAATGGCTAGGACTTATGGATAGTTGGTAGGAAGGATACATGGGTCATTGAATATGGATTGTGGTTGGTTGGTATTTGGAATTGAGGAATTTCCTTTTGAAGTCTATGGCTTGTTGATATTTTCCATGATGGATTAACTGGTATTCAACTTGACTAGCAAGGATATGAAGGTGAATTAAAGACATGATGGTGAAGTCTAAAGGATGATAAGTCAAAGATATGACTATTGTTAAGGCCAAATGACAAACCTAAAGGTGCAATGGTTGAATGGTGAATCTATTTGGCACAGAGATTTACTAGAAAAGAATGTCTAAAAACTTATTGAAAATTATTACTCTCGGGTTTGGATAGTGACGGTGATTTTTCTGAATGCCAAGAAAATGCATCGTTTGAGGTGACAAATGCGTTGCAATTTGGAAAGTTACATTGTTTAAGGTAGCAGATGTTGTGCAACAGGTCGATTACATTGTTCTGGACAATGAATGCATCACATAATTTTAGATGCATTGTAGGGTTATCAAATGCATTCTTTTAGCCAACATATGTGTTTTAGTATGTCAAATGCGCTGCAAGATAGGAAGATGCATTGTTTAGGACAGTAAATGCAGTTCACAAAGTCAAATGCATTGCACAGAGTCTCAGATGCATTGTAGAATGGATGAAGCAAGGTTTTTCTTATAATTTTGGGTAGATTATTAGGAATGTTTTAGTTTGAGTGAGTGTTTCCAAATCTACAACAGGTGTTTATTTGTTCTTAAATGTCTTTGTAGATGTTCAAATTATCCTAATTTATATCATGCACTAGATCCCTGAACTTACTAACATCAATTCCCCCTTAATCACCTTTTTACTAACCATTTAATTGAATAATCCTTATTTAATTAATTCATTGTAATTCCTCTGTTAATTAAGTAAATCAACTTTATTTGATTAAATCATCATCTTCTTTTATTAAATAAATTATTTTATTTAATTAATCCTAATGTTTCTCTTTTGATTAAATAAATCATTCTATTTATTTAATCCTAAGTTAATCTCTTTTAATTAAATAAATTAACCTTTTTTTGATTAAATCTAATATCATCTCTCTTAATTAAATAAATCAAACTTTATTTAATTAAATCTAATGTTCATTATTCCTACCATTTGATTTAAATAAATCCAAAAATCTAAGTCAAATGTCAAATCAAACTAATTTCCATCTAAGTTAATTAAATCCTAATTAACTCTAACTCTAATAATCAAATCCTCTAGATTTTGTAACTTGCACAAGTAAATCAATTTATTTGATTTATAAATTCTTCTATATCATTCAAACATGGCATGTCTTTGGAATATTCCTCCAATTTGAAATCTCCCTCCCAAAAGGACTTGTCCTCCAACATGGCATTTATAACTCTTACACATGTCTTTTTTTCTTGAGCCAAGTGGCATTAACTCACCTTTCAACTCTTCCTCCACAAGCCATCTTTCAAATTTCAAATTTCCACCTAATTGCTTTTATTTGCACATTGATCAAAATGTGCTCCACCTCTCTTCAATAGCATGTTGACAAGTGGCACATTGTTATTGGTTTATCTTTAGTCCCACATTCTTCATGTTTTTCACTTCTGCATCCTTCATTCCTATAAATGGGGGACTCTTCTATTGATTTTGGATCCACAACTTGAGGAAAAATTACTATCTACATATTTGAATCAAAGTTCATCCATTTTTATCAAAGTTATCATAGAATTTCATCACCATAGCTAGGTTATTGAGAATTTTATCAAGGATCAACCATTCACTCATCAATCTTATCTAGGAATTGGGAAAGGGATTCTTTCCACATCAAAGAAGCACCAATTCCCCCATGAGATACTGGGTTTGAACATTTGAATAGGATTTAAATAGGTTTCATTTGGTTTCTTTGCTTTATTTCTTGTTCATTGTGCTTTGAATGAATATAATGGGGAATGCTAGTTTAGATTTGTTTAGTGAATAACATTGTATTTTTTGTTCATGTTTGAGCAAGTCTAGATCTACCATTCACATTTTGGTGCTAAGAGGGAAAATCTTGAGAAATTAACACAGTTTTTGTTCAAAATTCTGCTATTTTTTTCAAGTTTCTATGTTTGTAGGAAACAACACTACAAAAGAAAAAAAACAATGCTATTAGTCTAGCCTCACTATATAGTGACGCTGTGTCTACTTCAAAGGGTGACATTGTGTCTATTTCAAAGGGAAAAACTTCTATTATTTTCCTAAAGGACCTGTCTTTCAAACTCCAAAGAGTGACACTTGGAGAAATAGTGACGCAATCATGGTCTCTGTTTCTCCACAGAGTGACACTGACTTCACTAGAGAGCTGCTTGATGTCTCCAAATAGTGAACCCTTCATGGGTTGCGATGCTGGGGTGGGGTAAAATTCAACTTTTCAATTTTAATTCAACATGTGCTTTTTATATTGATCACCTTGGACTTCTAACCTTCTCTTGCGACTCTATTTTCTATAGGCTTTTGTAGGTTGAGGTGATCAAGAAGGAAAGGATAAAATGAAAACAAGGCTTCTTATGGAATTATCATATGATTGTATCAAGTGGTTTTAAACACTTTGGGAGCAATTATAATCCCATTTTAAGGCTTTTGTTATCTTCAATTTTAGGACTCACATAAATTTCTTTTGGGTTTTAGAAAGAACAATCAAAGGGTTAAAAGGAACATTAGGAACTTACTAGAGTTGATTTTGGATTTAAGAATTGAACAAAACAACTTCAAACATTTGATTTGGTGCTATAAAAAGAATCCATTAGTAATTTTTGAGGTTTAAAATGAACACATGTTTTTACTATTTTGTAATCTTTTTTACAAGTTAATATCATTAAAAGGTGTATGCACTTCTCTCATGCTTCATGGTGATCTTGAGAATCAAAAGTCTTTTGGTGATATTAAGTTTTCTAAAATATTTCCTCCACACTTCAATTTGGGCTTTTAAAAATTGAACAAATCTTGTGAGTGAGTAAGTACATTGCATGTGTTATCTCCTTGTTCATGCAAACAAAGATTGATCGAACTAAAAATGTGCTTATTTGCTTTTGTTTACCTTAAGAGGGCCTACCTTGGTGGGAAAAAGTACTCACCCCAAGGGAACGACCCAAGCGGTAATGAGCATAAGCCAGGCTCTTTCGAACCACTATACAAATTTGTGGTTGCAAGGAAAGTTTGCAATCAACTTAGTGATGTAGGATAGCTCTCCCCCAGTATTTTTATGATGTGTAAAGCCCTTGTTATATGGGTTGGGAGGCATCTTGAGGGAGTTCATCATCATGTCCTATGAACCAGATGCCTTTATTATGAACCATTGTGTAGTAGCCAAAAATCCCAATATTTATTAGCGTCAGGAGGTCAGACCTTTGGAGTCATCCCACATACTTGTGATTCTTTGAAGAGATGAGAAGTTCATCATGGGAGATTCATGAGAATTGAAGCTTGGTTGATCCATAGAAGTCAGTGTCATGGAGGGGAGCCAGTGTGGTCAAGCTTCTAGTATCCAACTCAAATCATTGTCAACAAGGGGAGATCATTGCTTCATGTTCTTCAAACAAATCCCCTTGTAAATAACCAAGACTTGGATGCAAACACAATCTTGGGTCAATCTGTTCCTCAAAATATGAAACACCCATACGTTTTGCTCGTCTTTTATGACCCCAACAATCCATCCTCTACAACATTGGCATATCATCTTAACCCACAAGTCTCTCCCCATGACTTCACAAGGAGAAGGTGGACTATTTGGACCATGAGGGATATTTGATCCCTCATCATCATCATCATTTGATCAATGGAACACACCACCCATCTTCCCACCATTTCCACCTCTACCACTAACATCCACACCACTTCTCGGTTTAGGGAAACCCCGTTTACCAATCCTCAATCAAAAAAATTAAAGAAATAATCCAATCAGGAATCAAACCATCATACCAAATCCATTGATCATGCCACCAATATCGCAACACTAGGTGGCACCAATCCAAATGACACAGACAATCAAAAAATCTCAAAATGTTGTCTCCCAAGGACCTATCATATCAACTACACCATCTACCACACAACCCCCTATCATCAATCCAACAACACCTCTCATGACAACATCTCACACCATTCCAAATCCATGACCACCACCACCACCAAAGTCAAACATGGCAAACCAATACAATATCACATTGTAAGCAGCTCAACAAGCCTACCAAAAGGAACTTCAATAGTTTCAGGCTCAATAAGCCACACAAGTTGCACAACAAGCCACTCAACAAGTGCAAGCACAACAAGTTGCCCAAGCTCAAGATTTGTTGTAACAACAACAAGCACAACAAGCACAACAAGCTACCCAAGCTATGGAAGTAGCCCAAGTAGCTCAAGCTGCACAAGCCACATAAGCCGCATAGGCTGCCTAGGTTGCACAAGCCTCCCAACAAGCTCAAGCTCAGGCACAAGTCCAATATCATACTCAACAAGCACAAGCATATGCACAATACCAAGCAGCTCAGTAAAAATCATATCAACAAGCTCTACAACAATACCAAGTGTAGACACGTCAAATTGACATAATGCATTCAACTAGGTCATTTTCATCCATTCGGCAAATAAATCAAGTTTATTTATCAATCTCCTAAAGTCATCAGTTTAAATCAAATAAATCAAACTTGATACTATCATCATCTCTTTGATTAAATAAATCAATCATTTATTTAATTAAATCTCAGATCATCATTCATCTCCCTTTGATTTGATTTAAATCCCTAAATCAAGTCAAATTGGTCAAATCAGCCTAATCATCATTAATTTAATCTAATCCCGATTAAATGCTAATCTCACTCACTTGCATTCTCTAGATTTGGCCACTTGCACATGAAATTTCATTTAATTGATTTATCAAAATCTTTATTTTCAACTTGGCATAAAGGGAGAATATCCTCCAAGTTTGAATCTCCCCCCAAGTGGACATGTAGACCCAACAGAGCATTTATGAGGCCTTACATGCCTCTTACATGTCCCCTTCCAAAGTCAAAATCAGCATTTATTGCAAAATTTGAATTCAAATTTTCCCTCTCATGGGCACTCTTCCCAAATCTTGCACAACCATTGGCCTATCATTACTTGACAAGTGGCCTTATCTTATTGGATTGATCTTTTTCCCACATTGGTCCATTTTCAACACTCTTAGCATTTTGAAAATATATAAAATAGAGGCTTCATCTCTTATCAAATCCTTCACAACCTCCACAATTTCATCCAAAAAGCATATGCAAAGTTACTCTCCTTGAGAACTAATTTTGCTAATTTTGCTCATCATTTCCATTGCATCATCATCACTAGCTATCAATCAAGGATTGGGAAAGGGTCACTAGCACATGTGACACCAATCCAATAT
>VDFB02213223.1:0-44831 GCA_007258455.2 Sequoia sempervirens | reverse complement strand
ATCAATTTTTGGTAAAAAAAAAGTCATCAGCCACATACCCATCATGATCCTACACATACCCTTTTGTAAAACACTTATATTTTGAGTACTCAAATTGTGGATTGACCTCCACTGTGGTTTTTACCCTAGCAGGGTTTCCACATAAAAATCCTTGTGTTATGGTGTTTTGAATTATTGTTCTATGTTCATGCATATTTCTTTTGATTGAATGTTTTTGGCACTTGAGAGAACAAGTTAATAAAGTTAAAAATTGAACAACACTGATTTACCCCCTCTCTTAGTGTTGGTTGAGTCCAACAATTGGTATTAAAGCTAAGTTCCTCAGAAGAAATTTAACAACTTGAGGTAGATCTTGGAATGTAATAAACTCTAGTAGTCTTCAACAACAACTTTTGGTGGAACTTGATGATCTTGATCAATCTAAAGTAGAAATTCAGGAATTGAGACCAAATCTTAAGGATGTTGAGAAATTCATTTAGAAATTGAAGGATCATATTATTAAGTCTAGGGAGAAGAGAAAGGATCTATGTGATTAGATTAAGCAGAAAGAAAGAAAAAGCATGGATGATATTCACCTAAATCAAACCTTGAAGGAAATAATTGAAGAATGTGAAAAGCTTGCTAGAGACAATGCTACCCTAAAGCTCATGAGATGGAATCTGTGGCGATGAAGCTGACTAAGGAGATTGAAGAAAGAAAGAAGAATGAGGAAAATCTTTCCTAGTCCCTAAAAGAAAGATCTGATGAATGCAACAAAATTAACAGAGAATTCATTCAGTTTGAGATTGAACTGCAACAATCTAGAAACAATGAAGAAGAGCTTGAAAAACAAAATGTTGTTCTTAGGGATGAACTCACTACTGCAAATGAATACAAGGAGAAGTTAAAAATTAGCTCAGTTAAGCTTGATGAGTTGACTCAAGGGCAGAAGAATGCAAATTATAAGCAAAGTCTTGGTTATGAAAAAGGAGAAAGTTCTAAATTTGGACAAAGGAATTCTAAGCAAGGAAATATGATGAACAAAGCAAAAAGGCATCCGATAAGAAACCTAATGTTGAAAATTTTAATGGATACTATTTTTCTTTCAATAAATTTGGTCACATGGTTGCTCAATGTAGAAGAAAAATGAAATCGAGTGATTTATCATTTTCCGGTCAGTGTTTCAATTGCAATAAGTTTGGTCATAAGTCAATTAAATGCAAAAATATGTCTAGTAATTTTGTTAATAGATGGAATGCTAAATGTTATACCTATGGAAGATTTGGGCATATTGATAACCAGTGCAGATAAAGAAGAAGTCAATGGAGTGACTGGTCTGGACAAGAAAATTTTATGCATTTTAAATGCAACAAATACGATCATAGTGCAATTTTTTTTAGAAACAAGAATATGGATAGAAGAGGTCTGGTATACAAAGGCATAAATATGTAGAAAGATGATGAAGAAAAATGGAAAGTGACTATGGATGAAATAAGAGATCAGATGAAGAAGACACAGGTGAAGAAGTCTCTGTCTGTTATAGGAAATGAGCTAGCACTAGAACCTACTTTTGGTAATTCCTTTGGGAATTAGTTTTGGGCCTTTGGCCTAGGGGGAGTTTTCAAGAAAATATTTCACACCCCCTACCAGTAATTGACACCAGGATGTGGATGAGTGTAGTGGTTACATTGATGATTTAAATATGCTATTAAATAAGTTTGAAAGAATATTATGGTGAGTCGAAGATCCGAAAAAGAATTATCTTTCACAATCTAAGAAAATAGGGTATCCAGATGTGTTAGGGAAAAATCATTTATTACACCAAAATTTAGGTGTGCGAGTTATAAAAAGCAATTTGAAACCCTCATTTGACACTTTGTATCGAAGAAAATAAGGAGAGCACTCTGCACCATAATTTAAAAAATGTGAAGAGAATTCAGTGGTGAAACCCTAATCCATAAGGTACTTCGGTAGTATTGAGAAATTTTAATTTGGTGTGTAGTTGAAGAACTTCTTTGGTATTTTCAAGACATGTGTACGAAAGGTAAAATTTAACAAATCAAAGGAATGATAAATTATATGAGTATAGTAGTGAGAAGATCAGAGCTGAAAGAAACATGTTGTCACACAATGAATTGAAATGGTTGAAAGAAGCAAAACATAAAAGCTTGGATATTTGGAGTGAATTCCCCTATTTCATAAATGCAAAAGTCATTGAGTTTATTCTGAACAGATTGAATGATGATATTTTGACTCTGGATAAACCCTACCATATCTCGAAAGAAGTGATTGCAGCTGTATCTAGGTTATACAAAGTTGGGGATGTGTCGAGGAAGAAATCAATTTGAAATAAAGAAGTTGAAACCCTAACTGGAGTAATTGGAGATCAAAGCGAATTGATAATATCCACAATTAAAGATTCAGTGACAAGGTACATTGCACATGGAATATCTTACAAAATCCTTTTTAGAAATAGAGAAGGTGCAACTTTGGCAGGTGTTGTTTACATTTCACACGAGATGATAATGGAAGATTAGGATTTTGATATTTGTGGATTACTAAAAGATCAATTAATTTAGAATGTGCAATTGAAAAAGGAGACATATTACCCTTTAAGGTTTGGTACTTTTGTTATAGCCTTGTGATATATTTTCTTAATTGCTTACCCCTGAATAACAACGTAATATGGGAAGAGAGTGAACCAGTTTGCAAGCAGATTTACATGTACTCTAACAATTTGGAAAATTGTGTTCAAGTGTATGAAATTTTCTTTAAGGGTTTGCTAAGGAAGTTTGTATCAACTAGTATTCCCATTCCGTTAAGAGGACTTGAAGTTGGTTCCTCCTCTAGTGAGATGGAGAGAAGGAAGAGAAGAGCAAAAGAAATTACTGTCTATACTCCAACAACATGAAAGACTCTAAGAGATGAAGGCAAAGGAAAAGAAAAAGTGATTGTGGACATACCAGATGAGGAATCTGATAAGGAATTTAAGGATACCCTTGAAAAAGAACTGAAAATAGCTGAACCACAACAAGAAAATGCAAAGATAGAAGGAAGCGAAGAAGAAGGTGATCTAACCAAAGGAGATCTATTGCAGCTTATTCATGAGGAAGGTGGAATGCAAAAAATTGTGAACATGTGGTATATCAAACCTTCATATGAGCAGGACATGATCTTAAGCACACTAAGTGCTCATCTTGTGCACAATCATATCAAATTGGAGAGTTTGCAAAATAAGTTTTTAGAAGAGATGATTGAATGCATCAAGGAAATCATGGACTCTGAGTCTTAGAATAAGGAAGAAGAAGTGATCCTACACCTGAATAAATAATATAGATTATCATTTACCAAGCTAAAAAGGAATATGAATCAACTAAGGCAATGCATAAGCACAACAAACAACATTTATAACTATTATCTTCGATGGATTTATGCAATCAGAAAGTAAAAAGAGAAGCTAGAACAAATTGAAGCAGAGTTGAACAATATTGGACACATCTTTAACAAGTTTCAGGATCATGATGGTGCAATTAAGAAAAGGATTTAGGAATTACAGACAAACCATACAAATGTTCAAAACACTATAAACAGGATTGTTGACACCTTTTGGAAAGTGAAGGACATAACTGAATGTAGGTTGGAACAATTGATTGAGATACTGAGGAAGGGAGAAGTATTGGAAGGAGCCTTCACCATTCCAGAATCCCTCATCAAGATTATCAACCAGACATCTGAAAACAACAACATGATCATAATCACTAGGATTGAAGTGGAAGCATGGAAGAAGTTTCTTCCAGAGATGAAGGAAAAGTACAAAATAATCTTCAAATAGCAGTTGTACTTCTTCAAATTTTTGAATAAGTAAGTTTTTTTTGGTTACACTTCATAGGGAGAGAAATAAATATTTTATTATCTTTTTGTCACTGATGTCAAAGGGGGAGAGAGAGTAGTGAAAAATGCCTTATCAAACTTAAGGGGATTTTTGTTGAGTTTTGTTAAGTTTTGTTAGCTATGGCTTTTTGAAGTTTTGAAGGTTCCAACACAATCATTTTTCACTAAGTGTTTCCATCAATTCCAAAGCGGGAGATTTTTTCCATATGGCTTCTAGTGTTGTCATTGATGGCAACCTAAGTCATTGATCCCGTTTACACTGCAGTATCTAACTATACTGGAAGACAAAGTGAAGAATGGGGTATCTGACTGAAGTTGAATCTGTCAAGTACTTTGCATTACAAGTTTACCAATTTTGGTTGTGGATCTTAGGAAAGGTCATTGGGTATATGAAATGTGTTATTCTCAACTTTTGTGTTGCCACATCAAGTGGTGTATGAGTTAGGAGATCCAGATGTTTGATTTTTTGTTCATCAGTATATGAAGGCCGACTAAGTGAATGTAAGGTGTTATAGATGTCTAAAGAGAAATTTTTTGGAGTATTTTTGTGTTGGAGATTTCTTTTTGGGTCCTAACTATGCTATGGCCAAATTTGGTGGATGTCCATTAAATTTTGTTCATGATTTGATCTGATAGTTGGAAAATATTTTCTATTCTATTGAAGCTAACATATAGCAACTGAATTCTTGATAGCGGATATATATATGAGATTGGTTAATTCATTTTGGTATGTATGTGTGGTGTTTGATATGTGTGGGTGTGTATTGTGAATATTAGAAGAGTAGTCAAGTAATTTTCATTTGTGCAGAAGAGGATTTTGTGAAGTGAATTAAGGCAGAGCAGAGCAAAGTGCAGAATCAGATAGAAGGTCTAGAATTTGATCTATGAGCCTAACCGAAACTATAATTAGGCATTTGTAGACACTATTTTCTCAGTTCAACCTTTTGTTGTAATCCAAATCTTTTGTAAGGTAGTCATCCTTCTTGATTTTGAGCAGTGAGCTCTAGGAAGTGTGCCTGAATGAAAGTGCATTCCCATTTTGTAGAACACTTATATTTTGAGTACTTAAATTACGAATTGACCTCCACCATGGTTTTTCCCCTAACAAGGTTTCCATGTAAAAATCCTTGTGTTATGGTGTTGTGGATTATTGTTCTATGTTCATGCATCTTTCTTTTGATTGAATGTTTTTGGCACTTGAGAGAATAGATTAATAAAGTTAAAAATTGCACAACACTGATTCACCCCCCTCCCCTCTCAATGTTTCTTGAGTCCAATAGAGAGATAGAGAGTAGAGAGGGAAGGGAGGGAGAGGTAGGAAGGGAGATAGAGGTGTGTGTGAGTGAGAGAGAGAGAATGGTGAGATAGAGAAAATGATAAATTGAGAGAGAAAGAGTGGGGAGGGACGAATGGAAAATAGTGAGAGACATTGGGAGGAGAGACAAACAAAAGGGGAGGGAGGGTGAGGTTGAGAGAGGGAGGGAGTGGAGAGATAGAGAGAAGTAAAGAGAGGAGGGAGGGAGGGAGTGTTAGAGAGGGAGATAGAGGTTTGTGTGGGAGAGAGAGAGATAGAGAGTGGTGAGATAGAGAGGAGAGAGTGAGAGGGAGGGAGAGAGAATTATGAGATAGAGAAGAGAGAGTTAGAGAGAAAGAGGGGGGAGAGATGGATAGAGAGTGAGAGAGAAATATAGGTAGATGGAGGGAGAGGAGAGATAGAGATTAAAGAGGGAAAGAGGTAGGCAGGGAGACATAGGTGAGATACAAAGAGATGGAGGGAAAGACAGTTGTAGACACTCAAAATATCTTGATTGATATCATGCACCTGTTCCTAATTCACTAACACCAATTCTTCCTTAATAATGTCCATACTAACCATTTAATTGAATAATCTTTATTTAATTAAATTCATTAAATTCCCCCATATTCCCTTTTTAATTAAAAAAATCAACTTTATTTAATTAAATCCTAATTTTCCTCTTTTAATTAAATAAATCAACTTTATTTAATTAAACCCCAATGTCCTCTTTTAATTAAATAAATTAATTTTATTTAGTTGAATCCTAATGTTCTCCATTTAATTGAATAAATCAAATTTATTTAATTAAATTACTAATCTTCCACTATCTTCTCATTTGATTTAAATAAATCTAAATATCTAAATCAAATGTCAAATCAAAATAACTTCATCTAAGTTAATTAATCCTAGTTAACTCCTAACACTAATCCTCCATTCCTCTAGCTTTTGCAAGTTGCACATGTAAATCAATTTATTTGATTTATTAATTCCTCCTATTTCGATTCAAATATGGCATATTCTTGGAATATTCCACTTATTTGAATTCTCCCTCCTAAAGGACTTTTGTCCTCCAACTTGGCATTAATGGCTCTTACATGTCCTCTCCTTGAGCCAACTTGGTATTAACTCCTCTTACAACTCTTCCTCCATAAGCCATCTTTTGAATTTCAAATTCCACCTACATGCATTTAACATGCACATTGTTCAAAATGTGCTCCACTCTCCTTCATTAGCATGTTGACAAGTGGCACAATGCTATTGGTTCAAATGTTAATCCCACATTCATCATATTCATCTTTCTTCAATCCTTCTCCATTATAAATAGAGGCCTTCTCTATTGATTTAGGGGAGAGAGGTTTATGCAAGTTTATGATCCATAATTTCATCCAAGTTAGCATAGAATTTCTCCATCATAGCTAGGTTATTGGCATTTTGCATCAAAGTCATCTTGTTCATCACACATCCATCATCAATCTTATCAAGGGATTGGGAAAGGGATTCTTTCCACATTAAAGAAGCACCAATCCCCCTATGGGATGCTAGTTTGAGCATTAGAATAGAGTTTTATTTGTGATTTATTTGCATAGTTTAAGATATTTTTCTTTGTTTCCATATTCATATGTTCAAAGAATTTGATAGGGAATGTTTGGTTTACACTTGTTTATTGACTAATGAACACTTGTTTTTTTATGTTTGCACAGGTCTAAGCTAAGAATCCACATTTTGGCACTAGAAGGAGGGCATAAATCTCAAAATTAACACATTTTTTTTTCTATTTTCGTCATTTTTTTGTTTTTTGTCTTTCTAGGTCAAATAGTGACGTAATCATGGTCTCTATTTTTCCTCAGGTGACGTTGAATTTAGCAGAGTGACACAAAAACCCTCAAATAGTGACACAATCATTCCAGTGCTGCTATATAGCGACACTGCCTTTGTGTTCAAATGGCGACGCCTTTGTTTTCTTACTTTTGCACTCAATCTTAAAATGGTTGTATCTTGGTCATATTTTGGTCTTTTTCAGAGCTTTTTTTTATAAATGGGGTAAAATTTCATAATCTATCAATATTTTAGGTTTTATTCAACTTTGATAGAGTTAAAATTTTCAAATTTTTACCTAATGTCAAATCTCAATGAAACTTGGTCTAAGTTTTAGGGTTTCTATGCTTTATCATATATCTAGCCCTAATATCTTCTTGTTTCTTGATTTCATCTAAAATTTGGAGCTTGGATTGCAAGTTTTAAAGGATCATGGAGCATGGAAGTGAAAGAAAAATCATTTGATACTCATTGTAACAAGTGTTTTTAAACACTTTAGGGATACTTATAACCCAATCTTTGGAAATCTTGCTACCTTTCAGTTCAGGACTCAAATAATTTTTTTTGGGGCTTTAGAAAGAACACACAAAGGGTTAAAAAGAACCTTAGAAACTCACTAGATTTAATTTTGGTCTTAAAAATTGAATAAGCAACTTCAAAGCTATAAAAAGAACTCACTATTGTCTTTGGGGATTTAAAATGAACATGTGCTTATCTTGTTTTGTAATTTTTTTTTTCAAGCTAATACCATTGAAATATGTATGTAGTTCTCTCATGCTTCATGGCGATCTTGAGAATCAAAAACATTTTGGTGATATTAGGTTGTCTAAAAGATTTCCTCCACATTTTGAATTTGGGCTCTTAAAAATGGAACAAATCTGGCTAGTGTGATTAAGTATATTGCATGTTTTCTCTCTTTGTTCACACAAACAAAGATTGATCGAACTACGAATGTACTTACTCATTTTCTTTTACCTTTAGAGGGAATTGGTGGGAAAAATTACTCACCCCAAGGAACGAACGAAGTGGTAACAAGCATAAGCCAAGCTCTTCCAAACCATTATATAAATTTGTGGTTGCAATGAAAATCGTAAGCAATGGGAAGTAGTGCATGATAAATCTCCCCCAGTATCTTTATGATGTGTAAAGCCCTTGTTATAAGGGTTGGGAGATCTCTCACAAGGATTTTATCGTTAAACCCCCTAAACTAGATTCCCTTACTACAAACCTTTGTTTAGAATCCAAAATCCCAATATTTTTTGGCGTTAGGAAGTTGAACCTCCAGAGCCATTCCACATACTTGTGATTCTTTGTAGAGATGAAAAGTTCATCATGGGAGATTCATGAGAACTGAAGCTTGGCTGACCTAGAGAAGTGAGTGTCATGGAGGGGAGCCAGTATGGTCAAGGTTCTAGTCATCTGCTCTGAATAAGCGCAGCTAGATTTATCCAAGTGGGAAATTCAACAAATATTTTCTTTTCCATCCTAGGATTGTACAATTTTGAGTCAGTTAAACACATTTGTTTGGATCCAAAATCTTGAAAACAAACATTCAACAATGATCATAAAATTTCAAACCCTTTATTAGAAGCAAATACCTTTGAAATAATCCAAGTGCTACTACTTGTCCCTTGGGATTTCATCCTTAGAGGCTTCTATGTATTTGGATTTATATCTCAATCTTCTCTGTAAATTAAACATTAGGGAACTATTGCCTTGATTTTTCTTGATTTCCACATAATGGACCTTGTGGGATGAAAATAAATTGAGACATATACATCTAGTTTGAAAAGCTAAACAAGAAGTGTGGATGTGGTAAAAACAATTCATTAACCAAGATTAAATTAATTAAACCCCACACATGTGCTTGTCATCTTTTGTCTTATGATCTTCCATGCAAGCATTGGTCTTTTGGTTTGAACTACTCTTAGGGAAAAACATGTTCTTCACTATCTTGGTCTTGTAAATAAGGTCCCTATTAGGTTCATTTAGGATCAAAACCAACACTTCATCCATCCTAAACATCTATCATCTCCATCCCACAAAAAAAATTGGAGCTTTAGAAACATCATTATCTTGACTCGGGTACATCCTTAACCAAATCAAAATCATATGTTTAGTTAGGTGCACATGTAGATGAATCCTTCCTCACACACTTAGTTAAATTATCACCCTTGTGGAAAATTTTATTCCAAGATAACATCCAAATTTTTTGGGTTTACAAGTCCATTATCCAAATCAAATCAAACCAATCAAAATCAAATCCTAAAGTCTAGCATTGATCCAAAGTTCCTAAAATTTCAACACCCATATCATTCACCCCTTTCATCCTTCATCTCATCATTGGTCCTAAATCCCTTAGAGGTCAACAAGGTTAAAACACAAGAAGAACATGGAATATAAACTTGCTCCATACATCATGAGTGATCCAAGTCAACCAAACTATCAAAACCTTACCAAAGGTCATTGGATTATCAAAACTCACACTTATACAATCCATACATGCAATCATTATCTCTTACAAACCTCAATGGTACAATAAAAGTGAGTATTCCCAATCTAAATTTTGTAACACCTTTCCCTATGCTAGATTTAAATCAAAGTCCAAACCTACAAATCTATCAACCAACAATCAATGCACGAGTCTTCAACAAAACAACATTATCCCACCAAATCTGTACATACCAAATGTGAATATACCAAGGACAAGTTTACCAAACATGAAAATTTCAAATCCACACTTAGCAAACTTTGGGATAGATATGTTTGCAAATCATACAAATGTTGTTCAAAGTCCAAACAATATGTTAATGACTCCATGTATTAATCCAAGTCAAGGTAACACCATGCAAAATCAAAGTTACCTAAATCAAAGCAATGTGATTCCCAACCACAACAATGTTCAATTTCAACCTATAATGCCAAATCCAAACATCTTCCCAAATTAGAACATTGTCCAAAATCAATTTGTCCATGACCCCATACAAACACCACAAGTGGACATTCCAAATTTTCTTGAACAAAAATCAAATCAACTATATCAATAGTTTCAAGATAAAAATCAAGATCAAATTTGGCGAGATAAAATTGCTACACTTACCAAAATAGTGGATTCATATCACCAAGAGACATCTCCACCCCAAAATTGACACACTCCCCCATTGGTTAAACTATGTCATCAAAACATTTATTTGTGTCCCCAACCACATCAAGAAGAATATCCCCAATGTAAAGAGGTTGGATATCAATATCAACAACATCAACAACAAACCCAACCTCCACATCTCGAAGATCAATCACCACATCTCAAAGATCAATCACCACATCTCCAAAATCAATCACCACAAGGTCAATTTAAAGTAAAAATCTCACAAGGTAACAAACAAAAATACACACCACTTGGGGAGCCAATGGAATCAGTAATGCAATAGTTGGTACAAGAAAATCTCATCAAACTCCCCGTTTATGAAAATTATCAAGAGCCTCAAGTTAAACCACCATGGTATAACGACAAGAACCTTTGTGATTTTCACAAAATAAAGGGACACACAACATCAAATTGTATTCGAATTCCAAGACCTTATTGATAAAAAAATAATAACCCTTGAGGACAACGATGAGGATTCAACCACTAGTGATAGCATTGACAATTTCTCCACCACAATTGTTGAAAACAATGATCGAGATCTATCCATCAATGAGCACCTTGAATATGTTTCTACCTCATCTGAAGATCAACTCAACATACATCAAGAGTCACTTTTTGATCATGATAAATACTCTTCAACAATATCCAACAATGATCTATTCAAAGGAGTGTTAACATTATTTGATCCTATAATCGGCGATCCTTCCACCAATAATCATGTTGAAAATGTCCCTACATCACCTAATGAGTTAGAGGACATATATCAAAAATTTATTCCAAAACATGATCAACATCTTTCGCCAAAGTCTAGCAATGGTCCTTTCCAAGACATATTGACATCCTTTGACCTCATGGTTACAAATATTGAAGAAATACTCAACTCAACACTTGATCCAAATTCACTCAAAGATCAAGAGGATATTGAGCCGCTTCTTATTCCTAATGAAGACGTCCAATAACCCTTTGTAAGAAATCCATCCTTTTAAATTGACCCATGTCAAGAACTTTATCCAAAGCATGTTGAAAGCAATTCTGAAATAATTTAAGATCAAGAATTCATATCTCCAAGATACTAAAATGATCTAATGGACAATCTCCTATCTATACAAGATGTCACAAATGATGATCATATCTGTATAGCACATATTCCTCCATTTAGCCATGAGATGCTTACTCCTAATGGACATGTAGATGATCTTCATTCAAAACAAGAGTCTCATACTCTTGATATCATTACCAAGGGACAAGAGTCTCCTACTCTTAACATTTTTACACATGATCAAGATATAGAAAAATATAGAGACATATCAGAAATGGGTCATGAAGAGGGCTTCTACAAAAGTTGTGAATCAAGAGCATCTTGTGAAGGCAATAAAAAATGAATCATAAGGAAGACTTTTATGGGGACAGTGAACCATCGGCACCTCTTGAAGAAGCATTAAAATATGATATTCCACATGATCAAGCCAAAGATATCAATCAGGAAGTTATCCCACACATGGAGGATCCTATCACTTATAAACTTGGATCACTTAGGTCTTTCTAAGGGCAAGCTATCTTATCAATGAAGAAGCTATCACCTTTGAAGATCCACAACAGAGCAGAGAATGATTAGCACCTTGTTTCCAAGGTAAATCATATCTTATTGCAAATAAAATGTTTCAACAGATGAATTATCAAGGTAGAGGATTAGGCGTACATGAACAGGGTATCCTAGAACCAGTGCAGATTATTGGAAATACTAAGCATCAAGGTCTTGGTAATTCAACAATTAAGGGATCTAAAAATATCAATGATACCTCTATAATATTGGGGGAAATTTTATCTAGTGCAAACATTAACATGGGGAGCATGAAGAATCCTCATGATGAAACCGATGCCAATACTACAACCAACCATGTCACAAATCTTCATCCACCCATCACCCCATCCACAAATTGGGACCAACATTAAAAGGAAGATTTGAATCAAAGCATGAAGAACATTATCAAAGGAAAAGAAGTTGAAAAGCATAATGGACAAATCAAATACACATGGATACCAAAGAATACAAAGAAATAGTATCTGTATCAAACTCCATTAGTCAAAGAAACTATGGGGAAAAATTAAAAAGGGAAAATTACATCCATCAAAGATGTCCACAAAGGAAAAAGAAGGCTTCTCAAGTGACATTCAAAGTATATCAAATGATTGGTCCTAATACCATGCACACTGTCGTATCCACCCATCATTGCTCATCTTCCCAAGTTTGGAGAGTCAAAGATTCCAAACCATCAACCAATCCATATTTTATTCCTAAAAAAACTCCATCCACGCCTCCACGCATGATATCCAATTCTCACATTGACCATGTATTGGAAGTCACCCTTCATCATAAGGATTCATAAGGCATTCTATTGTGATGTGAGAAAAAAGATAGAGTTAACTCTGGTATCAACAAAGTAGATCAAGAATCTCAAAAGTTGCATTCAGATGCACATATCTTAGCAAAGAAACTTCTTCAAGTAGGATATCGGTGGCACATTATGGTCCATAAGCATCTATTTCAGCACCACCACTTGTGGTTCAACATGAGCTTAAAATCTTTCAAAAATAAAAAAAATAAAAAAAATCATGAAAATAGTAAAAATATAAATTGTCCTCGGTGGCACTTTGGATAGGTACCATGATGAAAACCTGGAAAATAGGCGTCATGTGTGGAATTGAGCATCTACGTGTGCTAGTTCAAGTGGAAGCATCTCATCCCATCCATGATAAATCCAAAATTCCATCCATCTCATCCATAATAAATCCATTCATCCATAAACCATTGATCTAATCCATTTTCATCCATCTACATCCATCTTCCAAATTATCTTGATCTTGACAAATTTTGGTGCACACTTTTCACTTGCTTATGGTAAACATCTTGACATGGGTCATTTTCATTGATCCTATCCTACCCAACATTATCTGAGCCATGAAGCATTATCCAAACGAGCATCCTTTGTTTGAACACCTTATCTTATCACAAGATAATCCTTGGCATCCTTTATGTGCTTACCATATCCATCCATCCATACACTTATCCAAGCATCCACCAATGGCATTCCATACATTGCTAGAACATTGGGGGTAGATATTTACATCTTGCTTGAGGAATAAATCTTGATCTATATCTTCCAACTTATGTGGTGATCTAGACATTGGAAAAACGTGAAATCAAATTGGTCAAGCATTTGTGTGCCAAAATCCAAATCACTAGCCCATGACACATTTTGATGAGAAGATGTTCCTTATCAAGTTTTATCTTTAATTGAACATCGATCCAAACAATCAATATCGGTTGCATCTAATGTGTGCTTCACATTCACATCAAATCATCTAAAACCAAATTTTGTTCCAAGCCAAGCTTCACAAATCTTGATTAATCAAATCCAATCAACCCATCATCATCTTGGGATATCCATCCCAATCCTTGTGTTGCTTAACACTATCCTTGCATTTTTGTGTATCCTCAACAATGTTATCATCATCAATATGATCAATCAATCCTAGCTTGGTTAACAACAAAATCCCAAAATAGAGCATTGATATCATCACACATATCCATATCGTCAAAATCATGTGAAAATCGAAAAACATCCAAAACATATCAAAATCCCCAAAAAAGTTAAAAAGTCAGAAAAATGTCAAAAACATGCTATCCGAACTACGTCGTCTCTGAGCTTAAACGTAGGAAAGACCATTATTGATGGGCCACTGAGACATAAAATCCAAAAACATTCATAAAATCTCATAAAACCCAAAAACATTAAAAAAATTAAAAATCAAAACAATTGTAAAACATCTCATAAAACCCAAAAACAACTTTCAAACATTTCTAAACATAAAAAACATCCAAATATTTGAAAAAATCCATCCGCCCTGTTTCACGATCACTCGAAATAAACATCCGCTCATAATAAATCATTGTCATCCTCAACCTTTGGTGAAACAATCAGAAACAAGTTCAACAAATTGAAAGTGAAAACTCAAACGTTAGGGTCTCAAGTCTAGTTCGATAGGTAAACAAGTTGGTAACCCCTTGGTACTAATAGCCGATCATCCACTTTGTCCCAAATCATTTGATAACATCATGTCCTAGGATGCATCAAGTTCCAACAATGGACATCAACATCGCATCACCGTAGTTTAGTCTTGGCTTGAGGTATGAAGAACATTAGCTTGTTTTTTTACTTGATCTTTGTCTTGTTGATTTATCTTATTGTGCTCATTCCAATGACCTCTCGATGATGTCTAATCAAAACAATTTAGAGAGAAAGGAATGGGGCAACAATCATTATCTTTTTGTTTGTTATGCTTTTTGGATATTCTTGCAATATAACCTTGGTCATGCTTACTTTGTTTGGTCTATAGGGAGGGTGTTTTAGGTGCCTTGTTGACCACATAGGAAGGCTTGCCTTTCTATGTTTTGGTTTGAGATATTTAAAATATTTGAACTGCATTCTAAATAAGGTTTTGTATGCCAAGTGTGAACATGAATACTCCTATCTGATTGTTGATTCAAAGTCCATCTCACTAGACCTACAACACCATCTTGGTTCTTTATACCTTGATGCATTGTATCTATGTGTGTTATCAAACATAAGGTAAGTAAGCTCTTTTAAAATCCCAATCTTAGATAAGCAAAACATCATCATCATCATTCATCATCATATCTAATAAAGTCTCGACAACTCATACACTTGTTGCACTTCTGCATCTTCTCAGAATCAAGGGTTGATCCCTCTCATTCTTCTATCTTCTTTCACGCTAATCCATCTTGCATCCACAAACTGTCAACATGCTACATATCATACACATCATCCATCTCATCCATCTCACATGCATTGCATCATCATTTTAGTTGTTTAGGATAATATAGATTGGTTATTCTAAGCATCTTAAAACCATCTCATTTGCATCATCATCATAACCATCCAAACGTCCATCTTGAACCTATTTGTCGTGAGATTGACCCTAAAATTTAACTTTTCACCCAATCTCTCGAGGGGGAAATGTACCAACGTAATTCTTCCCGTTGGGGCAGTAATGGGGCATTTGAAAAAAATAGATTTTTTTTGAAATTCGATCTTGACAGTGTTATTCTTTGAACCAACACAACAGGTACATTGCTTCAAAGAGGGGCAAAATGTAGAAACTCAAAATATTTTGATCGATATCATGTACTCGATTCTAATTCACTAACACCAGTTCTTCTTTAATCATGCCCATACTAACCATTTAATTGAATAATCTTTATTTAATTAAATTCATTAAATTCCTCCATATTCCCCTTTTAATTAAATAAATCAACTTTATTTAATTAAATTCATTAAATTCCTCCATATTCCCCTTTTAATTAAATAAATCAACTTTATTTAATTAAATCCTAATTTTCCTCTTTTAATTAAATAAATCAACTTTATTTAATTAAACCCTAATGTCCTCTTTTAATTAAATAAATCAATTTTATTTAGTTGAATCGTAATGTTCTTCATTTGATTGAATAAAACAAATTTATTTAATTAAATTACTAATCTTCCACTCTCTTCTCATTTGATTTAAATAAATCTAAATATCTAAATCAAATGTCAAATCAAACTAACTTCATCTAAGTTAATTAATCTTAATTAACTCCTAACACTAATCCTCCATTCCTCTAGCTTTTGCAAGTTGCACATGTAAATCGATTTATTTGATTTATTAATTCCTCCCATTTTCATTCAAATATGGCATATTCTTAGAATATTCCACTTATTTGAATTCTCCCTCCTAAAGGACTTTTGTCCTCCAACTTGGCATTAAAGGCTCTTACATTTCCTCTCCTTGAGCTAACTTGGCATTAACTCCTCTTACAACTCTTCCTCCACAAGCCATCTTTTGAATTTCAAATTCCACCTACATGCATTTAACATGCACATTATTCAAAATGTGCTCCACTCTCCTTCATTAGCATGTTGACAAGTGGCACAATGCCATTGGTTCAAATGTTAATCCCACATTCATCCTATTGCTCTTTCTTCAATCCTTCTCCATTATAAATAGAGGCCTTCTCTATTGATTTAGGGGAGAGAGGTTTATGCAAGTTTATGATCCATAATTTCATCGAAGTTAGCATAGAATTTCTCCATCATACCTAGGTTATTGGCATTTTTCATCAAAGTCATCTTGTTCATCACACATCCATCATCAAACTTATTAAGGGGTTGAGAAAGGGCTTCTTTCCACATCAAAGAAGCACCAATCCCACTATGGGATGCTGGTTTGACCATTAGAATAGAGTTTTATTTGTGATTTGTTTGCATAGTTTAAAATATTTTGCTTTGTTTCCATATTTATATGTTCAAAGAATTTCATAGGGAATGTTTGGTTTACACTTTTTCATTGACTAATGATTACTTGTTTGTTCATGTTTGAGCAGGTCTAAGCTAAGCATCCATAGTAGGTAAAGAGAGAGAGGGGAGATAAAGATAAGTAGAGAGAGAAAGAGATGTAGAGAGAGAGAAGAGATATAGAGAAGTAGAGAGTGAAGGGAGGGAGGCAGATGTAGGGAGGAGATATAGGTGTGCATGAGAGAGAGAGGGGAGAGAGGGAGTGGAGAAATAGAGAGTAGAGAGAAGGTGAGAGTGAGAGAGAAAGATGATACAACTTGTTGACTACTAAAATTTTACCTCTTGATTACTGAAATTTGACTATCTAAAATTTTTAAGATCTTCCAAAAACTAGAATTTGCATTATAATTCCTAGAGATCTCCAAAACCACTCTCAAAAATCTTGAAACTATATACATGAAATATAACTTAAAGTATGAGAAAGTAAATGTCCATATGTAAATGTTAACTTATACTTAAATGTTTATTTCATGTATATAATTTGTCTAGCAGAGAAAGAGAAAATAAAAGAGTTTAGAAAAATGCATTCCAAAAGTCATGAATGAAATTTGGCGAGTGCCAAATTTGGTGCTCTCCAAATGGTAAAGCCATTTGGAGAGTCCCAAACTTGGCGCTCACGAAATAGGCTTGGTATTACCAAGCCTATTTGGCAAGAGCCAAATTTGGCATTCTCCAAATTTGGCAAGTGCAATATAGCTTGTTATGGATTTTTTTTCAATTTGGCACCAAAATTGTGTCACAGATCCATGCACTTACACATAGGAATCGATACATGGAATAATGATTGGCTAACATCATGGCGAGTGATGTGTTTTGAATACTCAAACATAGGGTGGCAAGAATGAGGTCACTTTGATAGTGCCACATCATCGACTATAGTGGTTGGCTGATTTGACTCAACTATTATGCTTTGGCATTATCATATAATCAGTCTCATCAAATTATGGTTGATCGTGCCAACCTAGTAAAAAGGCAAGCAAAATATTTGTCTAGAGATTGGAAAAATCATGACCTGGATGTGTATGCTCGTTGCAATTAAGAGATCCTCTAAGTTAGTGTAGGAAGAATTATAACACAACAACTTGATGATTAATTTAGTTCGCACGAAATTGCACAAGTTAATTATTATTTGAAAAGGTTTTGTATTTTCACAGGAAAAAAAGTCCCATCTGGGGTTACAATAGGATGGCACATCATTACTAGTGTAAGGGAATTAGAATTGGAGGGGCTTTAAAACCACAAAGGTAGTGCGAATTTATAAATAGACATCGAGAAGGTTAATGAAAGAGCGATCAAAGTTCATCATGTTAATGTCAGTTGACATTCTCACTTGCAACAACATGGACACACCAATTAGGTTGGAGAGTGAGGTGAGACAAATGACATTCCTTGGGGCAGTTATAGATAAGAGGCTTAAATGCATCCTCATCACTAATGATTTTCTCTCCTTGGCCATGATGAAGACAATCTTAGGGAAAGGGTTTTTGGAGGAGGGTGAGCTGTATTGTGTAGATACAAACATCATGTCTAGATTCTTGACAGTGTTATTAGATATAAGGGTTTCAAAGTTTGATGCAAAAACAATTGTGAGAAAAATGTTCAAAGCTGATTTGTTGGGGGGGCTAAGGGAAACTCTTTATGCCGCTACCTTGAGGGTTGGAGTTCCTCGACCAAGAGATCTAGTGTTACTTTGTGTCCTTGGTGAGGTGGTAAAATATTACCCCTTCATATTGGATTTGAAGGGCATGGCTCTTATGGATCATAGAAAAAAAGCTGCTATTGGGGTAAACTATTTGAAGAAAGAGTTGCATATCACTCTAGTTCAAGACTTCAATTGGGTTCCTACATTCAAGTCTTTTGTAGAAGAGCACAGTTTCCTCTGAAAGGGGTTGACAATAATGGGTAATTTTTCTTTGTTATTCCAAGTTGTCTTTGTTTGTAATTAGTGGTTGGTCTGTAGGTTAATTTAGGCGAAGGTTTCCTTTAGGTTTTCAATTAGTAGTAGCATATGGAACAAAAATGGTCGATAGGGTCATTTTGAATTTTGTCCATGTTAATCTAAAAGTATTGTACTATTGGGGGTAGGTTGTTGGTAGGGCTTGACATATAGGCAGGGAGTTCCTGCAATGTAAATTTTGATATATCAATATAATCTTACTTTTATGAATCCAAAAAAAAACTATAAATATTTTATTAAATAATATATATTAAATTATATGTAATTTTTTTTATTTAATACATAATAAAATAATTATAATTATTATATATGTTATTTAACAATATATAATATTAATATTGTAATTATTAATAACTATAAATAATATAATATAAACATATTATAAATAACTATAATATATTAATAATAATATTTTTAAATTATTTGTACATATATTTTGTTTGTTATGTATAAATAAAGAATAGGGAGACCTTTTCCTCTTTGCACCTTTTTAATGGAATAAACATTGTGAGGAACAATTGATGTGATTTGTTACTAATTTCAATTAATTAATAAATATGGTCAAATGTGCATTTTGGGGTAATGTATGTAGGTATCATCAAGGTTATTAAACCATTCGTTCAATTTTATTTGACATGTTCTCAGAATTTTATTTGGAAAACAGCAACAGCGAAATTGTACAGCAAAAAAACTTTCAATCGTCTTGCAGGACAAGAAAGCTTTCAATCATTTTGCACGCCTCTCAGCCGTTGATCGATGGAATTAGCTCTCGGCCATAGACTTGACTGTTTCCACAGTCAATTTTGTGGGCTACGCAGAGGGAGATTAATTAGAAGACAAATTGACAGCAACCCGCCATTATCTTCCAGAAAGAAGATACTGGAAACATCTGATGATGGTCGTGATGACTGTTTCACACTAAAAGGATTTAGGCTAACAATGACGCGAGCAATGACGTTAACATGGCGGCTACTTAGTGCCCAAAAAATAAATATAAATATACCATATAACTAAACGATTACAGCATACGAGCATTCTTTTCATTACACAGCTTAAGCATGGATACCTTGAAAGAAGATAGAGAAGATGTTAAGCTTCTGACAGCTTGGTTCAGTCCCTATGGCATGCAAGTTATGATTGGGCTTGAAGAAAAGGGCATCAGTTATGAGTATGTGGAGGAAAACATGGGCTTGGGGAACAAGAGTCCCATGTTGCTGCAAATGAATCCTTTGCACAAGAAGGTACCTGTTTTCATCCATAATGGCAGGCCTCTTTCCGAATCTCTGATTATTCTCCAATACATGGACCACGCCTGGAATTCTCCTCACTCTGCCTTTCTTCCCTCTCATCCCTATGACAGAGCTATTGCGCTCTTCTGGACAGATTTTGTAGACCAAAAGGTAAGTCTGGCAAATCTGATTTAGTTTGAAGATTGTTTTTCACCTTGTAAATTCTCAATTTTTTTTTCTAAGATTGTATGTTTTTATTATTTTTAGTGGAGGATTTTATATCATTTGTGAATTTTTTTTGTTATTCATATGAGAGTATGAGTCTATGTTGATATCTCTTCGACCAAGAGTCAAGGATCAGGAGTATCTATTCTGTCAATATCATCTAGAGCACAATCTTGACCTCATCCCTTATATTATACCTCTAGAGGTATGAACCTTGGTGGATGGTGTAATCAAGAAACACACAATCCCCTTTACCAATTGTGCTCAACCAATTGAATTACAACCCTTTAGCACAAGTCTTTATTTAACAGTAATATTGAGAAACCCATAGTCTATATGATTCCTTTTCTATTTACTTTATATATGTTATTGTTCATAATCCTACTACTTGACCAATACAATCAAGTGATCTCTACTATGAAATACACATATTTTTATCGTTAAACACTTAAAAACCCACATTTGATTATTGAATTACACCCAACTTTGTTTCTCCATGATTATTTTTAATAGATAAACTAATAAAATA
Source organism: Sequoia sempervirens (assembly GCA_007258455.2). Lineage (NCBI taxonomy): Eukaryota > Viridiplantae > Streptophyta > Pinopsida > Cupressales > Cupressaceae > Sequoia > Sequoia sempervirens. Next base: position 24,345 of record VDFB02213223.1, on the reverse strand, counting down.
CATGTATATTTTCAAATCTTCATGTACAAATTTAGCTGAAGCTTAATGTGCTAGATAAATATAATGTTCATGCTCATGGAAATGTTTTTCTTATATGTATGGCAATGAATTTATTTTAGGTTTGTGCCATTGGAGAGAAGATAGTTAAAACTAAAGGAGAAGTACAAGAAGCAGCCAAATGCGAGTTCCTACAGAATTTAGCAATATTAGAAGGAGAGTTGAAAGGAAAAAATTATTTTGGTGGAGATAGGTTTGGATTGGTGGACATAGCATTTGTTCCTTTTGCTTCATGGTTTGATGCAGCTGAGAGCTTAGGAAGGTTTAAGATTCATTTGGAGGAGAAATTCTCAAATATTTGGGCATGGAAGAAGAGATGTTTGGAAAGGGAGAGTGTGAAAAAGACACTTCTGCCTCCTGAAAAAGTGTTGGTCATTGCAACTGAACTTAGAAAAGCTAAATTGGGTGAGATTTATGAAATTAGAAAAGATAAATTAGGTGAGATTTAAAAGTTTAATATGAGAGATTATAATAATTAAAAATGATTTGATCTTTTTATATTTGTATTTGTACAAGTGGTATGTTCTGAATAAAATTGCAATGAATTTAGAGATCACAATCTCTTATATTTGTTAAGCATTCTATTTTTCATAACATCTATATTATGCTTTATCATTGTATTGAAGCTAATGTTTAAACAAATTTCAAGTAATTAATATTATTATTTTTATCTATGTATTAATTTATATATTGAAAAGTTGAAATATAATTTCACTTTAAAGAAATTTGTGTAATAGTTTGTATGGATTAATTTATTAGTTATAATCTTACTTTAAATAAAGTCTTCTAATAGCTTATTCCATCAAGATTCACTTATTAAGCTTATTTTATATCACTTTTAGTCATCCAATTTTAAACAATATCCCTAATTTTCATTTGTATTTCTATAAAAAAATTATACCTTTATTAGTGACAATTCCTATGCTACAACATTTTTTATTGATATTTAATGGAGAATATTATTCAAAAAATTAAGAGTAATATTTAGTGCCAATGCATGGTCAATTTCAACTTCCTTATATGTCTGATAGAGAAAATAAATTAATACTTATAAGGTAAACACCAAGAAAAATAATTGTTTACTTGTCTCATATCTACTCATCAAAATAAAAAGTATTTTAAGATATTTTTTAATTAATTAATTGGGTGATTCTATTAGACCCCTTGCTCTTAGATATAATAAAATTGAATAGTTTTACAAGCCTTAGTACAACAATGATCATCATAATCTCACAAGAGAGAATATCAAAATATTGTGTAAATTGAATACAATAAAGGACACCCAAAGAACTATCTCACTACATAATGACACTTTCCTAATTTCTCACTTCGAGGACATAGTTGATGTAGGCACAAAACCAAGTACAAAGCTTGGTTTCTTTAAAAGAGGTTGGTGTAACTTACTATTCTATGCTAGATGGAGGTGTAGGACCATATTAGGGTAGTCTAGAAGGTGGTGTAGAGTTAGTAGAGGAGATAAGTGCCAAGATAAGGACAAGATTAGAGGAAATACTAGACCTAAAGATAGGATGAGGCCTAGGCACATGGTAAAGTATAGGGGAAGGATGAGGCCCAAGTATAGGGCTAGAAATATGGATAAGATGACCCAATGGATATAGGTGAGCAAGGGGGGAAATGGAATATCATGGGCCTACTAATGCAAGGACCTTTATATGAGGCTAGCCACAACCTTATATAAGTGAGATTTATGTCACATAGAGTGGAATTGGGCTATAAAGGGGAAAAATAATAGTGTTGGGTAGAGAGATAAATTATAAATGAAGATAGATAGTTGGGTAGTGGAGAGGGATGGGTTACAAGCATAGCTAAAATGAAAATCCAATGTATAAAGGCTCTGTAATGAGTAGATCATACATGAGCATTAACATCTCAATAGGGGTTAACATAGGTGTAATAGATATATGTCAAAGATGGGAGGAGAGATAGCACAAGCACTAAATGAGATGTAATACTAGAGGTCTCTCTGATCAGGTAGTGCTAAAAATTTAGAAGAATCGTACATATGCCAAGAAATCATCTTCTAGGGAAAGCGGGTCAAATAAATCTAGATAATCCAGATTTGGTAATTGATTGTCTCTACCTCCACCACCTAGGGGACTCGATAAAGTCCCATGGTGATAGTGCTAGCCAAATCTATCAAAGTTGATTCTACATTTTGATGTATATACATTATGATGATGTGCACATATTGACTTTGATGCTCTATGAAGCCTAATATACCATTTTTTGATGGTGTATACATATATGAGGTGGTTTATACCCTAGATTGTATTTTATATGGTGAGGGAGATTGGATGGACACATGATTATATGTTGATGTTGGATGTGATGTACTATGCATATGCTTATAAGGTGGATATTCATGTTTATGTATAATTTAATTATGATGATGATGATGATGATGATGGATGAATTATGTGGGGTTTATTAATTATGATGATAAAATAGGGTATGTGCAGGATCATCATGAAAAAAATAAGCCCTTAAGTGGCAAAAAATTCATAAAAATCAGAGTTAGGCAACTTGACGTAAAACTTTGAATAAGTTATGTATATTATTTCAAAAATATGTAAGACTAGAATCTGTAGCAAATTGAATGTAGTTTCTAAACTACTAGGTTTGTTTAAAAAAATTAAAAATCTATTTGGTGAAAATTTGAAATTTCAATGCAGTAGTACTTAAATTTCAGGGAAAAAATAAGAAGTAGGTGTCTATCTGACCACCCTAACCACAATAAAATGATAATTATTTGTTATAAGATTTTAGATATAAGTATAGGACTCATGTCCCGATGTGATGCATAATTTTTCATAATTTTTTTCCAAGTAAATAATTAATTATGAATTTTTTATTACAACTTGTAAAAAATATAAAAAACTCGTATGTCTGACCACCTTAACTTGGTCAAAACTTCATGAAATTTATTTTTTCTTTTCTTAATCATATAGTATGCAAAGCATAGAATGTGATGCATGTTTTGGATTCAAAAAATGTGATATTGGATTTGAAAGATATAGATGTTTTTCAATCAGCCTATCAATTAGGACTTTAGTCATAATTCAAATAGAAAATGAATAATAATTAATTATTAAATTCAAAGTAAAGAATAATTTATATTGGTGGAAAGCTAAGAATCTTCCTTTAAAAACCCTTTTCATTTCATCAATTTTGGGTAAAGAAAAAAGTCGTCAGCCACATACCCATCATATTGCCACTTTTTGGTCCATCATGAACCTGCACATACCCAATAGATATTCATGATTATGTGAGATATGTTTTCATGAGATATTTATTATATTGATGTGATGTGATATGATTTTATGAAGATGGTGAATGATAAATGTATGATGTATAAGTTAATTGGCGATGGCATGATGATGATCTAAGATATGTATATGCATTAAAATATATACTGAAAAGGACTCGAACAATGAATTTTAATCCTAATCTACACCTAATTTCATTTCCAATTAATCCAAGTAATTGAACAAAAAGTTAAAATAAATAAGAGTTATCATACCCACAACTCCTTGTTGCACACACAAAATGTGTGTGGTTGTGTTTTAATGGATTTGTTCCTTAGAGATGATTGTATGTGGACTCTCAAATTGACAACTTGACTTTGCATTCTAGGATTGTGTTGAAATATCCTACAAGAGGTGCTATTTATATATTTTTGGGATAAATGATCAATGGTGATGATTAGATTTTGGATCATGAGTTTACCTCCATTGATGGTGTAATGGATGTGGAGTGGTGTTAGCAATTACCCATGTTTAGGGAGGTAATTAGCTAGTTATCTCCTTTGATTGAATATTTATTTATGAGTTAGCCATATTGATCAATGAATTAACTAAATTGATTGATTAGTTAAATATGGGGTGTAAATCTCGATTTTAATTAAATTATTTATGGATAATAAATTATTTAAATATTTAAGGGAAAATTATTTACTTAAATTAATTCAATAATTATAAAGATTATCTATTTAAATTAATTAATTAATAAAGACAATTTATTTACTTTGATTTTGATAAAGTGGATTAATTAAGGTAAGATAGAATTATTTCAATGAGTGGATGAGTGATTACATTGTTATGTTTCAAGATGTGTTGGTGGTATGGAGATGAGCATTTTTCAGATTTTAGTGTCTATATTTTTCCCCTCTTTAAAATGGTATTGTGATTACATGAAGCAATATTGTTTCAAAGAAGATTAAAATATAATGGATTTGGCAGAGTTGATACTAGTGGCAAGATACCCTAGTCATTAGGAGGATGGGAGTGATGACAAGGAGGTAGGTATGACCCATAGAGATGATAGGAAAGTTCAAATACCATGCAACATGTTTACTCTTGAAATGAATGAAGGGCTTGGAGGATTAAATATATATGATGTATAGATTAGGATAAGAGTGATGTAAATGAGGAAAAAGAGAATGGATGGGGGAAAATAGTCATGTTGAGTCAGATTGAAAAACCATTATTATATCTAATATTGGATGTTATGCACTAAGGTATATGGACCGAGGTGAAGATGTGCTAAGTACTGTTATCTCTAAAAATTGCACCCTATGCAAAGTTACAAAAACTGAGCTTTCTAGAGAAACATGGGATCATTTCAAGGTTGTGGGTCACCTAAAGTTTAAATGAACCTCTAGATGAGGCCGACTCCTAACTGGTAATATCACTTAATTACTAATCTTTGTGAGTTAAAGGGAGAAGGAACATAAAAATTGAAAATTACTCCTATGGCAATACACCAAATTTGTTCAATCATGAACAACTGATTAACACACAGTTTTCAATCAACCAATAAAAGTTGATGTGCACAACTCAATACTCATATGATATTGCATAAATGTTTTATAAGAAAGCTATGATACATACAGTCCTAGAAGGATGATAAATTCTCCTCACAACTAAAATTGTTTGCATCACTAACATAACCTATAACCTACAATATACACATCTCATCTGCTTAAAAGTGTTATTAATGAGACAATTAACAAGGAATAAGAGAAACTCACATGTAAATTTTTCAATCATTCAACACACTCAATGAAACAGATAACTGAGAAGGCAGAAGTTGCTTTCTTTATTGATTTCCAAAGGTGAAGCTGTACATACAATGTCTATAAATGAGTTACAAAACTCAGTATTCTCTTCTAAGGACTCATAGAAGTCACAACAGTAGAAGAATATGCAAGTTCGAACTCACTACAAAAAAGGAAAAAATTCCATATATACAAAGAGTGTCAGCCCTTGCCCTTAGGGATTACAAAAATATGAGTCCTCAGAAAAGATCTACCCCTAGATCTTTTAAAATGAAGTTAATGTTGCATTTAAGTGTGTCCCTACTGTCCATGTTGGTATGAAGGATTTCCCTTAGGAGAAGTCCTCAGATATTTTGGAATACAACATTTACTTCTGGCCTCCGTGTCCACTCTCAAACCTCCCTCAGAGCCACTTTGAATGCTCTAAAGCATTAACATTAATGTCTATCGACCCTTGCCAGTTGACATTCTAGTCGTCCCTGCAGTTTCCACCCTTCTGTTTACCGATGACACCCCCCTCAAATCGATCTGATTCATTGCTTTATTCTCAGAGTAGATCCATGTTGCTTATGGTTTGTTGATCTCATTCATAGGGGTCAAACTACCACGACTCTCCTGTAGCTTCCTCCGATTAGTTAAACTCGTGTCACATGGGATCGCCTGATAGTCAGAGGTTGTTCAGACCGAATCACATGTTAGTGAGACACATGTTGTGTCTCCCCGATGTGATTATACTCTACATCAGCATTCAAAAAGACAAACGCTTGTCAACAAGAGGTCACAACGGGCTCCATTAGTCATACCGTTATCCACTTTTCTGTGGGAAAGTTGATCGCTATCGACAAGACACAATGCTTTTGATAGGACCCCATAGTGAGCTCCCTACCTCTCCCCAAGCTTACTTCATTTTGGTAAGACCCTATCGTGTCGGTGAGACTTCTTTCCAAAGCTATCTTGTTTCGGCAAGAGCTTACCCTCTATGTGCACCACAGTCGGCGAGACTATTAGGTTCAGGAGACATCATCCTGAACTCAAAATATTATACCAAAGGCACCGCCTCATTGGTAGGACCCTCCTCATTCGACCAGACCTCATGGTGAATGTAAAACTTTCTCTCTGATGATGGCCTGGTGAACAACTGTTGGGGAGACTTTCCTCTATCGGCAGGACATCATGGCGGGTTCCATTAGTCACATTGAAGGTTTACAACCATCGGCAATACCATCACTTGTCGGTAAGACATTACACCGACCCCTTCCATTCCTCCCGAGCTCAAACCTTGTGTCAGTGAGACTTGCACTGGTTGGCAAGACGTCATGGCAAAAGCACCCTCCATCGGCGAGACCTCAATTTGACCGGCAGGACTTCATAGCGAACAAGGGTTCTTTTCCCCAATGACAATCCCTTTCGGTGAGACCTCCATCCCTTTAGCGAGACGTCCTTTGATGTTAAACTATCTTGGCAAGACCGTACCTGGTCGGCGAGACCTCATATTGAGCTCAAAAATTTCACCGAGACCTCTGCTTCATCGCTGAGACATCACGATGAACTCCTTTCTTTCACCGGGGGTGTACTTCATTTTAGGGAGATGTCGCTTGGTCAGTGAGACCTCATAGCGAGGTCTTCATTTTTTTTTTGGCGAAGGCTCTCTGTTTCGGTGAGACATCATCAATGGCCAAGACATCATAGCGAGGCCCACCATTTCTCCCCATTGACATCCTTTTTTGCCGAGACCTTCATTAGTCGTCGAGACCTCACCCCAATGTTAAACTATCTCGCCGAGGGCTCCTTTGTTTTGCTGGACCTATGCTTGTCGGTAGGACATCTCCCTGAAGGGTAAACAACTCTCCCTGATGTTGGCCTATTGAGCAACTTTCGGCAAGACTCCCCGCATCAGTAGGACTTCTCCCCAAAGGCACAGCCTTATGCCGATAGCTCCCTAATGAACAACTGTCAGCATGACCCCTTTTCAAGCAGAGAGATATATGAAGACTCTTAGCGACCCAAAGTCTTGGCAACTGGTTTATTCAAACACATAGGATGCACTGCTAGTCGGCAAGACAATAGGAAGGTCTTGCCGACTTCCCTCTTTGATGATTTTTGCCAAAACTAATGAGGTAAGGCTTTCCAATAGACCTCCCTATGAGGTAGCACCAAATAATGTCCTTCCCAAGGAAATCCGAACAACTGTACGCTGGGCTCAACCCTTATGGGAGCCACATTTGATCCACGTGCAAATTTGAAATATAATTTCTCCTTGATTGAGCTCGTAGGAGAAAATTGGGTAACATTTCTGGCGACCTCAGCTGGATGTTTGCCTGCTAAACATAGAAACCAATAGCTAGCCAAAACTTGTCCATTGGGCATGGAGTCGTTAGCAAAACTCAGAAAAAAAAATAAAATAATAAAATAGTTTGCATAAGGCTGCAACCCACTTGAGACTCATAGAACACAACAGGTTGCCAGAAATGATAAAATAGGAGAAACTGAAAAGAAGCTATTTATCGTGTTGGAATAGCACCAAGGGAATGAAATGACAATCAAACTAAAGTGCAGAAGCACTTATTTAAAACATAATACCTAACCTAATATATACAATGGAGGAACTTATCAAACCTCAAAACAAGGCTTGAGGTGTATCCCATTGACTGGGATAGGAAGCACTTCATCTTCAGTTGTAGCTAGTTGGTAAGCATTGTGTTCTTTGCAATCTTTGATAATAAATGGACCCGTCCACATGTTGTCAAACTTGGTGTGATGGCCTGGCCTACTTTCTAGAACATCCCATTTCAGCACAAGATCTCCCACCATGAAATCTCTTGATCTAGTTTTCTTATCAAATGTTATCTTATTCAGGATTTGCTGATGTTCCATGTTATTCATAGCCTTGTTTCTAGCTTCTTCCAACTCCATCAACTGAGTATATCTTAAGGCAAGTGGGTCAGCCTGTTCAAATAGGACCAGTTGACTGGCAATGTCCAAGGCGGGCAACTCAGTAGAGATAGGTAATTTTACTTCTTTACCATACACCAACATGTAAGGAAAATTCCCAATCACCTTCTTAGGGGTAATTCTATCTACCCAAAGGGCAGTCTTTAGCCTAGCATTCCAATCCCTCTGATTGCTTTGAAGCGTCCTTTTGATAATGTTAATCAAATTTTTATTAGTGGACTTTACAAGTCCATTGCCTTGAGGATAATAGTTGGAGCTTGTGTTCAAGTAAATGCCATTCTTCAATGCCCAATCAGCAACCTTCAAACCAACAAATGCCAGGGCATTATCAGAAATTATAGAATCTGGGACTTCAAATCTGCAAACTATGTCTTCATAAAAATTCAACACTGTTGTTTCATTAGCTTCCTTCATAGGCAAAGCTTTTGTCCATCATGTAAAGTAGTCCATTGTTGTGATAATCCACTGATGGCCTGCACTTGAGGGTGGGTTAATTGCCCCTATGAAGTCAATTCCCCACTTCATGAACGACTGCTCTATCTGAATTGGTTGTAATGGAAAAGCGACAAGCTTTTCTTTGCCTGAAAACAAGGCACATTTGGAACATCTCCTGACATATGTATGCGCATCTTTGAACAAGTCAGGCCAATAATACCCTGCTCTTAAAATCTTATAGGTTGTTGTCCTTGCAGCATAGTGACCTCCAGAAGGTCCATCATAGAACTCATGAAATATCTGATCCACTCGATCATTATCAACACACCTGAGCAGTACTCCACTGTGATCTTTTCTATATAAAACATCATTAATCAAGATGAAAGGAATAGACTGAATTCGATAGTACCTCCTCTTTGCTCTATTCAAATTAGGTGGACATGCTCCAGTTCTCAAGAAAAATGACATTTCCTACAACCAACTGGTAGCTTCATTATCTGTTGTCTCAACATTGACCAAAATTGGGTCTCGTTCATTCTCTACTGCTGAAGTGTCTTCGTTAGCCAGCTGCTGGCATAAACCTTTTCCCCTCACCAATTTGGTGACTTGAATATCCGCATCATACTCCATAACTCTTGTGATCCATCCAACCCGTTTTTCATTTAGATCCTTGCTAAGTAAAAATTCTTTCACACTGGAATGTGCCACTTGAAGATGAATTTTGTTATGAGACAATAAATGTCTAAATTTCTTCAAACTTTTCACAATAGCCAACGCATGTTTTTCTATGAAGGTATACTTCTGTTCATAGTCTTCCAGACCCTTGCTGAAAAAGGAAATGGGCTGCTCCAACCCTTCTACATTTTTTTGTACTAAGATTGCAAAAACTACATCAAAACTACCAAAAGCATACAAGGTAAAATCCTTGCTAAAATCTGGGTTAACTAGTGTTGGGGCTGAAGCTAATGCCTCCTTGATCTTTTGAAGACTGTCCCTTGCTTCTTGGGTCCATCTGAACTCTGCATTCTTTTTTAACATAGTTGTAAGGGGTTTTAGCAAGGTTGCTATATTAGGGAGAAATCTCCTAACAAAATTGATACGACCAATGAAACTTTGAAGTCCCTTCTTATGTGGAGGTAAAGGCAGCTCTAGGATTGCTATAACTCTTTCAGGGTCCACAGTAATTCCTTCCCTATATACTACATACCCAAGAAGCTTTCCTTCATGAATAGAGAAAACACATTTCTTGGGGTTCAATGATATACCAAACTCCTAGCAATGTTAAAAAACCTGCCTCAAATGGTCAACGTGATATGTTGTCTTCTTGGAATAGACAGTGATGTCATCAAGATATACTAAGACAAACTTATACATTAAGTTGCTAAAGGCCATGTCCATAGCCTTCTAGAAGGTTGCTCTAGCGTTAGACAAACCAAATGGAATTTTCCTATATGCCATTGTGCCCCACTTTGTGGTGAAGGCAGTTTTAAATTGATCTTCTTCCCTTACCAAAATCTGTTTATAACCAAAATATCCATCTAGTAAAGAAAAATGTTCAGAACCTGACACACATCGAAGAATCTGCTCCATAGATGGAAGAGGGTGCCTATCCTTCAACGAAGCTTTGTTCAAATCTCTGAAGTCTACACATAATCTAAGCTCTCCATCTTTCTTCCTGACAGGAACTAGATTTGCAACCCAGCTAGTATGCTTGATGGGAAAAATAATCCCATTTTCTATAAGTCTGAAGACCTCTTTCTACATTAGTGGCTCCAGTTTGGGATTAACTAGCCTCTATTTTTGCCTTATGGGTTTGGCTGTTGGCTCCAATTCTATTGTATTCCGTGCAAGACGTGGATCAAATCCCTTCAAATCTCTATATTCCCAAGCGAATATGTCAATGAATTCTTGGAATAATTGCAGAAAAGACTGTTTTTCAATAGCAGTGTTTATTTTCCCTATCTTGAGGCTTCTCTTGGGTGCAATTTCTAAGTCCTCATAATGATCTTGCTAAACCAGTAAATTGGCTTTGTTACTTTTAGCCTGATCATCAGAGTTAAAAATACTTTCTAAGGTAACCAAACCCTTAGGCAACTTGTTCTTTAATTGCAGTACCTGGTCTCCATACTGCTGTTTGATTTTATCCTGATTTGATGCTGCAAACACATTCTCTTCAAGCATAAATTGCAGAATTTTCTCATCACTCTCAAAGACCTGCCAGTTAACATTGTTATCAGGCACTGAAGGCCTAATAATAACCTTGATGTGCTGTTGATTACATTCCTTTCTTGCACTATTTGGAATGTCGAACTGGGCTCCCACAGCTACTAATCTATTTGCATGCTGATTTTTTTCCTTGGAATTGAAATGATATTGAAAGCTTGAAATCCTCAATGAGGTCCCAAACCCTATGCTTATACAATTTAAGAACATCATTTTTAACAGCATTCAGGCCTCTCACCTGATTTACTATCAATTCACTATCTCCATGCACCTTCAAACACTTAATTCCACATTTCCTTGCCCATTCCAGCCCTTGAATGAGACCTTCATATTCTACTATGTTATTAGTGCATGAAAACACAAACCTAAAGGATGCATAATATCTTTCAGCTCTTGGGGAAACCAATAATACACCCCCACCAGCGCCATGGCTGCTCCTTGAGCCATCAAAATACATTTCCCAAACTTCATCTTGCTGATCACAATCATTCACTAGCCTCTTAACCAAGTTAGGCATCACTATATCAACTTCTTGAAACATGTAGTTACCCATACCAACATTTGACACCAAGTCACTCTTAGCGCTAGAAGTTTGGCCTACCGCCCACTCATCTAGAAGTATATCAAGAATATCATCGACAACAATGTGAGGATCAAAGATAGCAACATGCTCATCTTGTTTAAAAATTATGCAATTGGCATTTATTGCACTAGGTACATAAGGTTCTATATTGTCTTTTGCAAGTAGCTCAGACTTAATGGTTACTCTAGTTCCATATCTAGTATGGAATAACATGTGAGACTAGTCAGATGAAACGTATCCCCCTATTTTAGCTGTAAACTCCCTTGACAAACATAACCCATAATATGGAGGCACATTTGCCACATAAATGTCTTGGAAAATTGAAAAATTAGGGCAAGCATGCAAAATTAAGCTAGCATCTTTGATGAGCCCCACGGTATTAACAGATGAGCCATCCAATTGGACTACTCCCTTTTCTAAAGGTTCATACTTTAAACCTAATTGATCAGTTACTTGCTTGGGCATCACAGAACAAATAGCACCACTATCTACCATACAATTGTGCACTAAATTTTTTCCAATAATCAATGAAACATAGAATGGAGGAGGTTTCACGTTCTTACCTTGAATCACAGATTCCCTTTTGCTATTGGGATTAGCAACTTTCTCTTGATCATCATTAGCCATCATGACTCTTTGGGAATCGACAACAACTTGTTCAGGATTTATATCTTCAAATAATGCCTTTTTAAGTAGATCGGCCTGTCTTGGAATGCTTAAGGAGTCCCACATGATCATATTCACATTCATCTTCTTCATGCTGTCCACAATATTATAAGGTACAGTTAAAGGTACCTTCTGATGTACTTTAGCAGCAACCGGTTCTTTATTCTTGTGAGGCTTCTCATTGATTGATAAGATAGTAGTCCCTTTTGGTATATTTAGAATAGGTGTGGATGATGCTTCTACAGTTGCAGGCCCCTTGTCTTTATCAGCTGATTGCTCCACCTCTAGAGCTCTTTTCTTAGCTCATGTATTAGCTGCAATTGCTGAATCGACATTCACACCACATAACTCTTCACTTTTCCAATTTAAAAATGTAGTCTCATTAAAATGTCTATCCAGTTGTTGTTCAGGTATATTAACAGGTGCATCTAGCTATGGACTGACAGCGTTTTGGACCATAAATGCCTGATTAACTACCCCATTTGAACATGAGGCCAGGTTATGTGCTTGATTACATGAATAACACCATTCATTTTCTATCACAAGGTTATTTTGGGATGGAACCATATCCTTCACTGGATTTGCAGCGTTAAGAGGAGCTAGGTTATAAGATTGGAAGGGTCTCTGATTAACATTTTTCCTCTGATAAGCACCTTGATAGGGTTGCCTATTTTGTTGATACTGATATCCCTAGTTTTGATAAGACTGATTTACATTCTGACCTTGCTGTTGGTTCTGCTGTTGGAAATTCGGCCTTGCCCCTTGATACTGTTTCTTCATGCTGATCAACTCATTTCCCATAGTTTGTAAAATGATTTCTATATTATGCCGAGTAGACTTGATCTCTTGCAATCCACTTGATGGTCCTACAGCTGACACTCCTTGGCTCATAGTAATGGGTAATGTTGTAAAAGTGGGTAAAGGGGCTAAAGATGGCATTTACAATGGTATATTTGATTGAATTTTAGGGAAATAGGGCATAGGTGGCCTAGGTGCTAACTTGCCTGCCTGAATGAGGTTATTTTCTACCTTAATAGCTATGCTATAAGCCCGAGGTAAAGAAATACCGCCCATGGACTATATCATGACTGAGATATCACTATTTAAACTTTTCAAATAATATAAGAATGCATAATCAGCAGAAGGCCTTACCGTAGTAGGTATTCTATTCCAAGTTTTTTGAAATCAGATATTGAAGTCTACCATTTGTTCTTGTGGGGCTCTTTTGATGGTTGTTAACTACTCTACCAAAGACAGGTGATCAGATTTTTCTTCAAAAAATCTGGTAAATTCATCACCAAGCTCATCCCATGTTCTTATAGAACCCATTGGCAAGCTTCTAAACCATTCCAACGTCTTCTTCTTGAAAGATGCAGCCAACAATCTCACAGCTACATTTTCTTGTGTCACATGGTGCACATTGCACAATGCTGCCACATCCCTGATATGCTCAAAAGGTGTTACTTTTCCTTCTCCAGTAAAATCTGGTAACCCTTTTAATGCTACCAATGGAATGCCATCATGTTGCACTAGATTAAGGGGACTACCCTAGTTGAACGGTACAAATGTAAAGGCACTTGGTGTTGCCATTGAGCTGGAATGCGTTGGTATGCTTGCTGAAGCAGAACTTGAACTTGGTTGAGAAGTAATTGTTGTAATAGAAATACTATTTTTTGCACAATTGAAAACCCCGAATGAGGAGGAAAAAGGTTCTGTTCTAAGAGTAGGAGATGTTGAACGCCTAGCTAGAGGGTCTCTTCTTCTTCTCCTTTCATATAAAAATAGTGTATTGTCACTAAGACCAAGTGGTGTTGACTGAACTCTAAGAGAAGGGATAGTCCTTCTGAGAGTTCTCCCTCTTCTTCTTGGAGGAGATAAATCTAGAAACTCTACAGCTTTTGAACTTCTAGTTTCTATTTTTCTCATATAAATAAACACATTGATCCTTTCCTCCATGCAGAGTCACCAAATATGCTTAAAAATGACCTCTAAAAGGCTATTAGCTCACTGTCAGCACATCAAAATAGCAAGAATTAAAGAATTTAAAACTAACCATGTCCCATCAGGCCTGCCAAAACTATTATCTCTAAAAATTGCACCCTATGCAAAGTTACAAAAACTGAGCTTTCTAGAGAAACATGGGATCATTTCAAGGTTGTGGGTCACCTAAAGTTTAAATGAACCTCTGGATGAGGCCGACTCCTAACTGGTAATATCACTTAATTACTAATCTTTGTGAGGCAAAGGGAGAAGGAACATAAAAATTGAAAATTACTCCTATGGCGATACACCAAATTTTTTCAATCATGAACAACTGATTAACACACAGTTTTCAATCAACCAGTAAAAGTTGATGTGCACAACTCAATACTCATATGATATTGCATAAATGTTTTATAAGAAAGCTATGATACATACAGTCCTAGAAGGATAAATGTTTTATAAGAAAGCTATGATACATACAGTGCTATTAATGAGACAATTAACAAGGAATAAGAGAAACTCACATGTAAATTTATCAATCATTCAACACACTCAATGAAACAAATAACTGAGAAGGAAAAAGTTGCTTTCTTTATTGATTTCCAAAGGTGAAGCTGTACATACAATGTCTGTAAATGAGTTACAAAACTCAGTATTCTCTTCTAAGGACTCACAGAAGTCACAAAAGCAGAAGAATATGCAAGTCCAAACTCACTACAAAAAAGGAAAAAATGCCATATATACAAAGAGTGTCGGCCCTTGCCCTTAGGACTTACAAAAATATCATTCCTCAAAAAATATCTACCCCTAGATCTTTTAAAATGAAGTTAATGTTGCATTTAAGTGTGTCCCTGCTGTCCATGTCGCTATGAAGGATCGCCCTTAGGAGAAGTCCTTAGATCTTTGGAATACAACATTTACTTCTAGCCTCTGTGTTCACTCTCGAACCTCCCTCAAAGCCGCTTTGAATGCTCTAAAGCATTACCATTAATGTCTATCGACCCTTTCCAGTTGACATTCCAACCATCCTTGAGGTTTTCGCCCTTCTGTTTACTGACGACACCTCCCTTAGATTGATCTGATTCATCACTTTATTCTCAGAGCAGATCCATGTTGCTTATGCTTTGTTGATCTCGTTCATAGGGGTCAAACTACCATGAATCTCCTGTAGCTTCCTCTGATTAGTTAAACTCGTGTCACATGGGATTGCCTGACAGTCAGAGGTCGTTAAGACCGAATCGCATGTCGGTAAGACACATGTTGTGTCTCCTCGATGCGATTGTACTCTACAACAACATTCAACAAGACAAATGCTTGTCGACAAGAGGTCACAACGAGCTCCATTAGTCATACTGATATCCCCTTTTCCGTGGGCAAGTTGATCGCTATCGACAAGACACAATTCTTTTGGCAGGACCCCATAGCGAGCTCCCTGCCTCTCCCCGAGCTTGCTTCATTTCGGTAAGACCCTATCGGGTCAACGAGACTTCTTGCTGAAGCTATCCTATTTTGGCGAGAGCTTACCCTCTATGTGCACCACGATCAGTGAGACTATCGGGTTAGGGAGACATCATCTCGAACTCAAAATATTATACCGAAGGAACCCCCTTGTCAGCAGGACCCTCCTCATTCGGCCAGAACTCATGGCGAATGTAAAACTTTCTCTCCGATGACAACTTGGTGAACAACTATCGGGGAGACTTTCCTCTGTCGGCAGGACATCATGGTGGGTTCCATTAGTCACACTGAAGGGTTACAACCATCGTTGAGACCATCACTTGTTGGTAAGACATTACACCGACCCCTTCCATTCCTCTCGAGCTCAAACCTTGTGTCGGTGAGACCCCCACTGGTTGGCAAGATGTCACGAAAAAAGTACCCTCCGTCGGCGAGACCTCAATTTGACTGGCAGAACTTCATAGCGAATGAGGGTTCTTTTCCCTGATGACAATCCATTTCGGTGAGACCTCCATCCCTTCGGCGAGATGTCCTTCGATGTTAAACTATCTTGGCGAGCTTGCTTTATCTCAGAAATACCCTACCTGGTTGGTGAGACCTCATATCAAGCTCAAAACTTTCACCGAGACCTCTGCTTGATTTCTGAGACATCAGGGCGAACTCCTTTCTTTCGCCGAGGGCGTACTTCATTTCGGGGAGACGTCGTTTGGTCGGTGAGACCTCATAGCAAGGTCTTCATTTTTATTTTTTTGGCGAAGGCTCTCTATTTCGGTTAGACATCATTGGTCGCCGAGACATCATAGCGAGGCCCACCATTTCTCCCCGTTGACATCCTTTTTTGCCGAGACCTTCGTTAGTCACCTAGACCTCACCCCGATGTTAAACTATCTAGCTGAGGACTCCTTTGTTTCGCCTAGACCTATGCTTGTCAGTAGGACATCTCCCTGAAGGGTAAACAACTCTCCCCGACTCCAGCCTTGTGAGAAACTTTTGGTGTGACTCCCACCGGTTAGGAAGACTTCACTTGATTGGTGGGACTTCACATTGAGACCAAGCCCACTTCGGCAAACTTAAATCTCTCGGCAAGACTCCCTGCATCGTTAGGAATTCTCCCTGAAGGCACAACCTTATGCCGAGAGCTCCCTAATGAACAACTATCGGCATGACCCCTTTTCAAGCGGAGAGATACATGAAGACTCTTGGCGACCCGAAAGTCCTAGCGACTTGTTTATTCAACCACATAGGACGCATTGCTAGTCGGCAAGACAACAGGAAGGTCTTGCCGACTTCCCTCTCTGATGAGTTTTGCCAAAATTGATGAGGCGAGGCTTTCCAATAGACCTCCCTGTGAGGTAGCACCAAATAAGGTCCTTCCCAAGGAAATCCGAGCATCTGCACGCTGGGCTCAATGCTTATGGGAGCCACATTTGATCCATGTGTGAATTTGAAATATAATTTCCCCTTGATTGAGCCCGTAGGAGAAAATTGGGTAACAATTACATAAAGGATTGACCTAAAATAAAATATCACAAGCAAGAATGTGATGTATGTCACCATGATATCATTATGGTAATATGTGGCAGGGACTAATGGATGCAAGAAAAATGACAATACACCCAAGTAGACAAGAAATGATGCACAAATGATATAAAGAAAAATAAGATGTTACCCCTAGTCAAGCTAAAACAATTGGTTGATTGATGATGGTTATGACAACGTTGTTAAAAATGAGAATAATGCAAGGATTGAGGATGAAATTTATGAATAATGATGAATTGAGTTTTAATTGGATCAAAGTTTGTTGTAGGGTTGGGAACATAATTGATAGATGTTTTGGATGATGCACTAGATTTTTTTGACAAGATTTAATGGATTATGATTATGAGCTTTTGGATGTATTGTTGTGGGAATATTTCTATTATATTGGGGAGGGGGGTGCTTGGAATTGATGACAAGGGATATACAAGACTAGAGAGAAGGATGGAATGATAGAGGAATTGCTAAGATAGAGGGTAGGGGTGCTTGAAGGAAGCATGAGTATATAGAGTATCACAGGGAGTAAATTTATATGACATGTATGGATAAGCTCAGAGGGATTGGGTTTAGTTAGAGGGGTTTCAAGATATGATATCCAAGGACTATGTCTGATAGGAATACCATACCTCACTTTGGAGATATTATAATAGATACATTGAAACTATTATGGAAAATCTACCAATATTCACACAAGATAGTAGGGTGAGGTTTGTGTGATGGAGAGGATAGCTTGATGGTTTGAGAAAGTGGATGATGGGTATGTGTAGGATCATGATGGGCCAAAAAGTCGTGATATGATGGGTATGTGGCTAACGAATTTTGTTTTTACCCAAAATAGATCAAACAAAAAGGGTTTTTAAAGGAGATTCTCACCTTTCCACCAATATAAATTATGCTTTACTTTGAATTTAATAAATAATTACTATTTATTTTCTATTTGAATTATGACTAAAGTCCGGATTGATAGGCTGATTGAAAAACATCTATAGCTTTTAAACCGTATCACATTTTTTGAATCCAAAACATGTGTCACATTCTATTCACATACTATAGGATTAAAAAAAAAGAATTTCATGAAGTTTTGACCAAGTTAAGGTGGTCAGACATACGATTTTCATATTTTTAAAATTTGTAATAAAAAATCATAATTAATTATTTACCGGAAAAAATTACAAAAATATGCATCACATTGGGACATGAGTCCTCTACTTATATCTAAAATCTTATAAAAATATTATCATTTTATTGTGGTTAGGTGGTCAAAGCGGACACCTACTTCTTATTTTTCCTAAAATTTAAGTGCTACTTCATTGAAATTTCAAAATTTCACCAAATAGATTTAAAAAAAAAAAACTAGTAGTTTAGAAACTACATTCAATTTGCTAAAAATTCTATTCTTACATATTTTTGAAATAATATAGATAAGTTATTCAAATTTTTACGTCAAGTTGCCTAACTCTAATTTTTTTGAATTTTATCGCCACTTAAGGGCCTGTTTTTTCCATGATGATCCTGCACATACCCTAATTCAAAAAATGAATAGCTAAAAGAGGGGTTAATTTTAGAGAAATTAAGTCTTGTATTACCTAAAGCATGTTTTGAGAGTATGCCCTTGTCCTTATCAACTTTGAAATTAGGAAGGTAGAATGGATTGGATATGTTGGGATAAGTTCAAAGATGTAATGGATAGCTTTAGAGAGGATGTAATAAGATTTCCCCCAAGTGTAGGGTGATCTTAGATACTATATTTATGCATGATGCCTATTTGTTGGGTTTTCATCATGGTACTTGACCATGGTGCCATAGGAATGGTGTTCACTATTGGACTTTTTTCTCTTTTTTCTTTCTTGATATATATTTTTATCATATTTGGAATATGATGGGTGTGAGAAGGATTCGGGTTTAGGTTGTTCATATGGGATGTGTTGGATGGGGGATAGGGAGGAGAGGGATTCAAATTGGACTCAAACATATATTTCCAAGGTGAGGTGATGGTATCCTATGGTTCTATAAAAGACCATGTCAATTATCATTGTGCATGTAAATGTTAGTGAAAAAAACTTGTTGACTATTAAGATGGATTCTCATAAATGTGATTTTGGTATCATAGCTCTAATATTGTGGGACACTATCAAGGGGAGGGAAGGTGTCGTAGATAGGGGATGATGGATTAATGGATGGAGGGTTATGAGTATTAAATGAGAACTAAAATTAATGGGATATGATATGTAGGATAATGGATTAGATGATGGAAAACATGTGGATGGAAGGATGGGATGGTGATGGCATGAGAAAATATCATGGGACTAATGAAAACTAGGACCAATATTTGCATGTATCATGATGGATATTGAATCTTTGTATTAGGATGTAGGATGTTGGGTGTATGGGAATTTCGAAGGGTAGGGAGTGTTTATGGTAATTTCCTTGACAAGGAGAAAGTTGGATTAGATAAAAGTGAAGGAACTAAGGTGATAGGGTTATGGTTTGTGAATGTGCTTTATATAGGTGATTAGATTATGAGAGGGTATGAGATCATGGAAGGGATTGGTGTGGATTCTTGGATCTTGATATAGGTGATAAGATTATGGTTTCATAATGTTTTTGATAGGGGTGATTAAATTTTGAGAGGGTATTGTAAATTTTAAAACCGATTTGTGTGGATGTTTGGATCATGATTTAGGTGGGGACATGTTTGGGTATGATTTGGAACAAGCTCTTGAAATAGCTATATTTTTTGAATGATATGAGAGAGGACTGTTAAATTTTGTGTTAACAATTACTACATGGATAGACAATTTGAGTTGTGCACATGGATCGGTGAAGCATCTTCAATATTTATTAATATGGGGTTTGATGGATGGCAAAAAATAATCCATGTTATAATATTCCTCAACTTGGATTGTGCTTTATGGGATGTTCTTTGTGAATATACCTTAGAGAAAATCCATTAAAGGATATGGTGGTTGAATATTAGTTAGATTGGGATGGGTTGGATTGTGAAGATTTTAAGGATGAAGGATTGACCTAGGAGGTGTAGGCTATAAGTAATCATGTGAGAAGGGTATTTGAGATAGGGATTGGCTATGAAGGAATTGGATTAATGATTTGTTTCCCTTGTCAAATGTATGGTAAGGGTATGTGCAAGATCATCATGGAAAACGAGGCCTTAAGTGGCAGAAATTGGAAAAATCGAGTTAGGCAACTTAGTAAAAATTTGAATAAGTTATCTATATTATTTCAAAAATATGTAAAATTTGTAGAAAATTGAATGTAGTTTCCTAAACTACTAGGTTTATTTAAAAATAAATAAATCTATTGGGTGAAAATTTGAAATTTTAATGCATAGTACTTAAATTTAAGGAAAAATAAGTAGGTATGCAATAGAAACCCTCTAACCACAATAAAATGATAATATTTACATAAGATTTTATATATAAGTAGAGGGACTCATGTCTCGATGTGATGCATATTTTTAATTTTCCAAGTATTAATTATGAAATTTTATTACAACTTTAAAAATAAAAAAACTTCGTATGTCTAACCACCTTAACTCGGTCAAAACTTCATGAAATTCATTTCTTTTATTTTAATCCTATAGTATGTGAAACATAGAATGTGATGCATGTTTTAGATTTAAAAAATGTGATACCGTTTGAAAGCTATAGATGTTTCTCAATCAACCTATCAATTAGGACGTTAGTGTAATTTGAATAGAAAATGAATAATAATTACTTATTAAATTCAAAGTAAAGTATAATTTATATTGGTGGAAGCTGAGAATCTCCTTTAAAACCCTTTTTGTTTCATCAATTTTGGGTAAAAAAGGTTGTGATACATACCCTACAAAACCCATCATATAGCCATACTTTTTTTATCCATCATGATCTTGCACATACACCTTAAGCAGTGCCAATGGATATGTGTTTAGGATTTGCAATATAGCTTATGCTAGCTAGCTTTTGGCCTATGTATTTTGGATGGGTGATATTTGCACAACTAGGGATTGCATGAATTTATGTCAAGGAAATATTGTCTAAGTTTTCATGAGTGAATTCATCTTGGTCCACAAGGATAATTATTTTCATAGGGATAATATTCATCTTGGTTCACAATTATAATTATTTTCATAGGGATTATGTTCATCTTGATTGAAAAAAATGGCATCATCATCATTAAAGAAAGGATTTTTAATTTGGTAATGAGGGGATTCATCAAAATAAAATGGAGTCGTGATTTGGATTTGTATTTGGATGGATGAATAAATGATTTGGGATTTGGATTTTAAGTAGATAATCGAGGGGTCTAGACCTTAGGATGATTCAATTGGATTTGATTTTCTATACATAAGATAAGATAGGTTCCTAAGCAAGATTTTAGTTTGATGACTATAATTAGGATAAACAAAGTTTCTAAGAAAGGATTGGATTTAATTGGATTTAAGGTTTTGATCTTGATTGTGGATTTTTATTTGGATAGGTAGATGATGATTGATTTTGCTTGATCGGTGATTATGATTAGGATGAGGGGAGAATAGATTTGTTTATGGATTAGGATGAGTGGATGCAATTTGATTAATCTTACCTATGATTTTGGATTTTTCTTAATTTTCCTTAGATTATGTAGTGTTGAGGACTAGGATTTGTGATTTTGATGAGTGGATTTGAGTTAAGATGAAGGATTGGAAAGGATGAATTTGGATTGTAATAGGATTTTGAGATTTGATTTTTGTTACTTCAAAAGTTGGTTTTGATTTTTGACATTTGATGATTGTTAGATTTGAGAGTGGTTTGGGGAGATTGGTTTATAAATTAGATATTGGTTTTGATGGTTAGGGTTTTTTTGCAGGGATTTGAAACTTTGGTTTATGATTTGATATGATGGATTATGAATTTTATTCAAAGGTTGAAGGTTAAATTTTTATGGTTTATGTTTGATGTTTTGGATTTTAGGGGTGAACATGGGTATTAAAAAGAAAACATGCCAAGCACAAGAATAAGCTAGATTTTTCAAGTAAGAGTGTGAATAATTGTAAGCTCACCAATATTCCAAGTTTTCTATGCATGGAGTGTAGGGACCATGATGAGGTGATAACCATTTTTAGGCTCAAGATGTCAAAATTTAGGTTGTAAGGTTGGGATGCAAAGGTGTTAAACTATGAAGTAGAAACATCACTCTATAGGAAAAAATGTCAATGTTTGGTGTATAAATGTTTAACCATAAAGGATGTTGGAAAACATAATGAAATCTGTAAAATAAAGATTAGATCTATAATAAAATGATTACGGTAACATGAA
Source organism: Sequoia sempervirens (assembly GCA_007258455.2). NCBI lineage: Eukaryota > Viridiplantae > Streptophyta > Pinopsida > Cupressales > Cupressaceae > Sequoia > Sequoia sempervirens. Next base: position 2,078 of record VDFB02213223.1, on the reverse strand, counting down.
TAATAGGTTAGGAATACAAATTTACCCTATAAAACTAGGTCAAAACGATGTCAAAATCCCAAGAAAAGAGAAAAAAAGTTAGGAATGCCAAAAAAGAATGCTACTAAAAGACCTACAAAAATGCCAAGTTGGGATGCAAAAATACCAAACACATGTAGAAATGCCTAAGTCTAGTAGGAATGATAATATGTGTTTCCTACACAATAGAAATGTCACTTTGTAGGCAAAAACATCAATCTATGATACATATATATGTTTATTTAGAGTAGAGCCTCTAAACTACAACAAAATATCAAATGCACAAAAATGCAATGAAAGCAGGGGAAAACATGTCAAACATAAAACTTGCAATAGAAAACTTCACAAAATCTCAAAAAAGGTTATATTAGTGAAATGGTTCCCCTAGGGAATGTTAGTGGAGATGTAGAAGAGAAAATAAAGAGTCGAAAAATGCCTTCAAATCTTATTCTACACCTAATTGACACCTTGACTAAGTGAAGGAATTTTAAAAAATATGAAATAAAATAAGAGTTCTCTCATCCACAACTCCTTGTAAACATAAGATGTGTGTGGGTGTGCCCGAATAGATTTTTTCTTGAGAGATGATCATATGTGGATACTGAAATTGACATCATGACTTTTCATTTAATTATTGTTTGAAAATAGGATGTAAGAGGTACTATTTATAGATTTTTGGTTTGGATGATCAATTACTAGAAGTAGAATCAAAACAAATTCTGCAAACATCTAAACTTCTTTAAATTTTATCTTGTTGTTTTATGTTCTATGAACAACCTATTAGCATGGACTATTACATTGTTTAAAAAGTAATTGCATAGTGGTTATGCAATTACTCAACTATATTTTTATCCTTGTATAAATGCTTTGGCAGTTCATTGAATAAGATATCAATAATTTTTATCTCTCAATTTGGTATCAAAGCTTAGGAAAATTTGTAGTGAGGGTTTGATGCGATGGCCCCTAGGTGCCATAGAAAACCTAATTGCAACAAACTTTGTATGAAGAGATTGAAGGCATGAGGTTGAGTTGATAAAGGCATTGCATATTTTAATGTCTAAAATATTTTCCTAGATGTGTGAATGCATTTTATGGAGAAGAGTCTGCACTAACATGTGGAGGACAAAGAAGGTCATCTAAAATTACATTCCTAGTGTGTGAACATTGTGAAGTTTCAAACATTTGTTGTCATGCACAAGGAGGTTGAGTATAGAAATTTCCTAAGTCTAAAGGAGATATGTGCAATGAATTTAGAATAATTTTTTTGACTAATATATGGTGCCATCCAATTTCTATTACTTGGGAAGTTTCACAAATTCAAAATGGAAGATAGAATTACTATGTCAAATCACATAAGTAATTTGAGGTCTCTCATTAGGAAACTAGCATAAGTCAAGGCTCTATTAGATGATGATGATGCTAAAGCTATTTTGTTAAACATTTTTCCTTAAAAATGCAATAATGTTATTTTTACACTCAATCACATAACTTCTCAAACCTTAGAAGATATGACCTCAACCCTTTTAGTAGAAGAAATGAGAACACATGCAAAAGATATAAAAGTTGATTCTCAACAGGGGAATGCATTATCTTCATGAAGTAGGGTGATCCCACAATAGTGGTTTACAATTTTTGGCCAAACTCGACACTGATTTTTTTTTTAACTAAATCTTCACATTCGGGCATCTATAGCGGTTAAACCGTGAGGAATTTGAAGATGATGCAAACTAGAGTCTTGTCACATTTTTTCTATAGATTCTAAAAATATTTTTTTCAAAATTTTTGGAATTGGATTGCAGTTCTTTTTCCATCTCCCACAAAAATTGGTTTTTTTGAAAAAACAACATTTTTAAAAAGTTATGCACACAATATAACGCATAACTTTTTTTCCTTGAAAGATTAAATTCTAATTCTTTCGAATTTAGATATCTTAACTCTGATATCTAGTGCTTCCCCTTGGTTAGATAGTTTTTTATTGAATATTTTTTCTTTAATCACGTTTCAAAGTCAAATCAATTAAAATTAAGACATAACACGACCATATAACGCATAACTTTTAC